>APFE031672853.1:0-114604 GCA_000404065.3 Pinus taeda | reverse complement strand
GTGGTTGTTGGTATTCTGGTGTACATATCAAGTGTTGGGTGATTAGCTTTGCTTGAGGTGAAACAAGGGCTTTCTTAGCTAGAGGATGATGCTGGGTCCAGAGCACATGGGTTGTATCTTCTTGTTACTTTTCAAATCTTAATAAAGCTATTCTTGTTCCTTCCATATTCTTGTGTCTGTTTATATATGCTTGTATATGGTTAATGCACATCTGATCCTGCATTATTTATGAATTTAGATCCTTGTTTCTTGCATAGTAGTATGTTGCTATGATTCTACAGGCCCTTTCAGCTGGGCAGACAAAGAAGAAGCGACAAAACTCTATCAAGAAGGAGGGGGAATCGAGCGCAAGACTCAGGTTGGCCCTCTTATTTCTCCTCTCATCTATTCTCATAAAAGGAATCAATTGTAGACTTTGATTGTTTGTTTCTAAGATAGCCACCCATCTTAGTGGGAATAGCAGCATCCGAGTGGACACTATTCCCATGTAACAGTACTAGAATCGAGGATAAAGGCAAGCACAACAAATTCGAGAACCTATGGAAGGGACCATATAGAATTGTTGCATATCGAGGTCAAAATGCTTTTCTACTCAAAGAAATGAACGTGGAAGATTGTTCAGGAGGGTCGGTAATGGTTGGCTTCTAAAACGGTACTATCTCTGAGAAGTTTTCTGTTGTCAAATTTTGCCATTGTACATGCCATTTTATTTATTTCTTTGCAAAGTTTGTACTGCCATCATTCATTCAGTTTGGGGCCGGAAGTGAAGGCTATAAAGATGAATGTTTGGCTTCAGCCTTTGGTTATTTAGTGTCAGTTGTTTGAGTCATAGTTGAGTCAGTTTTGAGTCGAGGTATTTATTTGGTGTTCTAAAATTACTGACTCCATATTTCCCAATGGATGAAGGCACTTATCTAATTTTCTAGAGATCTATGGTTCTTGGCACTTCCCAGGAGCTACCATCCCCATTGGAACCAATGTTAGTGTCTGTATCTTCATCCCTCCATCAGTGATCAAATTTCTCTTTTTTGCATGCATATTAGATGTCCCATTTGATAAGTTGCATTCCATTAGGTCATGGATCAACTGATGGTAGTGGTTCATGTCAATTTCCCTCATGACATTCACCTGCTGGCCTGTTTTCACATCTTTTAGGTAATTTACTATCATTTTATTTCATTTCATTTACAAAAGTCAGTTTTAGGGTTTTAGTATCACTAGGTCTAGGGTTTTCCATCATGGTCATCCAAAACTTAATAAAAGGTCAGCAGACACATGAGGAGGTTTTATAAGTTCCTAGAATCATAAATTCACTAATGATATGCTCAATAAATGGTTTTTTTTGAGGTGAAAATAGAGTTTCTATTCTATGTACAAATTTCATGTAATTTTAAATGTTTCTATATGTAATAAGTTCAGTAGCTGCTCTTGGTCACCTTGCCAGCCACTGCAAAAAACAAAATCACCTATGCATCAGTCCATCAATTAATCAAGATGAGTCAAACTTCAAATGAAAAACAGATTTTTTAAAGAAAAGTGACTAAGACATTAGAAAAGTGAGTTTGGTAAACGAAAAAATTAAAGGCAGGGGGATATAAAGCTCATCTATGTGTTTGAAGTCTTCATTTTTTGCAAGTGAGTGAGCTAAAGACAAAAAATCATGTTTTTGGGAGAAAGAGGCGAACTTGAGCAAAAAACCCAAAATTTCACTAGCGCTGCACACCTACCTGGCGTTGTGCACATGACACAGGTTTTACACTGCAATTTGTTCGGGCACTGCGCATACAAAGTGTGCTACGCACCTGAGAGGTAGCACTGCACACCTATCTGTTGAGCTTCAAAATGATTTTCATCACCTACTTCTGCTTCAAATTCCTCAATTGACCTCTCAACAAGTAAGTGAAGCTTCTCATCTTGTCTAGCAAGGAATTTTTCATCAGTTGTGGTGATTTGTTTGTATAAAAAATTAAACCCTAGCTATTCTCCAAATTGTCTTGTAAGATTTGCATAGGGTATTGTGTTCTGTTGTTTTTATTCCCTTATATTATCTTCCGATGCCCCATTCCCTTAAATTAAATTTCCCTAAATCCCTTTCCCTTTCCCTTTCCCAAAATCATTAGCACTCACTTCCCAAACCCCATTCCCATTTACCAAACCCTAACCCTTTACTCTATTCCCAAACCCTAACTCTCATTTCCTATTCCCTTACTACATCCATTCCATTATCAAAACCCTCATCTACATTCATAATATCAATCATTCCCTCATTTCCCAAAAGAAAACAACAATTACTTCCTACATATATTATTCACCCTCATACTTAAAAAATCCTTCATACTCATCAGTTTTCACTCCAAATTCCTAAGCATGGAGACAGATTCAGACTATGAGAGGGGAGATGAAACTTTTCGTGTTTCTTCCTGAGAAGCTCATGTACCAAGAAAAGCGCATAAAGGAGGGAAAAGCATCCGGGAGGAGCCCACCACTCTCACAGAATTACTTGCTTGCCCTCTTGTAGTAACTTGCTTTAAACATTATTCTTGTTATTAGTTTTGTGAAATGGTAGAAAGGGTGAAATATCATCATGAGCTGGCTACGTTGTTTATTCTTCATCTTCACAATGGCTTAGTGAACCTTGCTGGTGTTTCTTTCACCTTGACACCTGAAACTATTGCAGCAGCAACAAGCATCCCTAATGTAGGTGAACAATGGAATAAAGGGCGGCATGTGGGCAGAGAGCATTATGAGCCTTACATTAAGGCTAGTTATCACAGGCAAATCAGCAGGGTTTTTCCTTTCAAATACTTGCAGGACACTTATTCTCCTCTCATGAAACTCATCATCAAGTATTTTACCTGTGAAGGGAGGTTTTCCCGTCTATATACATACCATGTCAGATTGTGTATGCATTTCACAAGAGTGAGGATGATGAACCTCCCATAATTTATCTGCAGGAATATTGAGAAGATGGCTCTATATGTGCAAATGAAACCTTTTCTTCAGTAGTTCAACAACATTTACCACTTCTCACTGATTAAAATTGTTGTCTTGCATCAGCTAAGGTTTCTAAACATACCATAGGATACCTTCATTGCACATGAGATTTTCAAAGGCCCTCAGGTGATTCCATCGATTCTTCAAGAGGAAGGAGGGCCTTCAAGACAGCCAGATGTTCATGAGATTAAAAATACAGGTGTGCCAGTGTTTTTCACCTATGAGAAAGGCAACAAGAGGTTTTTTGTTGCTGCCAAACGAGTACTATCTCCACCCGGGATGGAAGGGATCTCGTTTTCTTCACCGGATCACAGGAAAATGCTATCTACACCAGGGGTGAAAGGGGATTTGCCTTCTTCTTTAGCTTAACAAGTACATGGAAAAGACAAAGGAAAGCAGCAGTGTTACACTGAATTTTGTCACCCTGACTATCTGCAGTATGTGGCCTCATCAATAGCCACATTGTCCTCTTTGTCAAGCCCCATACCTCTGCTCTTCATGTCAAAACCTCAAAGGGAGAGAAAGTCACTTAAAAACATGTTTATCTCTGGGTACGCAGATTCTCTCTACTTTTCCTGCGTGTACGCATCCCAAACTCATTGTACCTGCGTACTTGTACGCTCTGTAAGCCAAAGGATGGGTGCGTACCCTGTAAAGGTCCAAAAGGCGCAAGTTTCATCTTTAAAAGTTTACTTGTGGTCACTTCTAGAGCCTTCTAGAAGAGTTCTTGACGTGTATTGAGCGCCTCCAGATGGTTCATGCACCCCTATGATAGAGGAGCTTATCCCATCAAGAGAGGAGCTACCCCATCCAAAAGAGGGAGTATCCCATTGATGTTGGAACTGAATAACCTCCTCTAGAATACTATAAATACAGGCATTGGGCCAGAGGAGGGGAGGTTGAAAGCTGAACATTCTAAAGGGTAAATGCTGCTGGAATTAGGACTTCCATTGTTGACTTGTGAGGAGAGATCACTATCCTTCCTTGTTGCCATAGTGGGAGTGGGTGAGCTTGTCAAAGTAGAGGAAATCTCTTGCTGGACCCTGGGAGGAGCTTGCACAACACCAAGGCTCAGGTTGTAATGGTTCCTTTTGATTATTTAATACAAATAAGTCCATTCTTCTCAATGATTTGTTAATGAATTATTTCATGTACTCCTTGGTCAATATGATAGATATGCTTTATTTTATGATGAATATTCAGATGCTATGTAATCGTTTGCTTTGTCAGTGTATGCAGGTCTGAAAGTGAAGGAGAGGCTCATCTGGATCAGCAAGGCTGGACTGCTACAACAAGCATTGGACCTAAGGTAAGATCGAAAAACATTTGAATTCTCATAGAATAATGTGTGTTTAGAGAAGGATTGCTCTTGTTTGGTTTGTTTGTCACTAGAGAGTCTTAGACTCCTAGGGAGGTTAGATTTGTCCGCAAATATAACTCTTTCCGCATGACAGTGCCCATGGCTCCTGACAAGTGAAGCACAATTGCTTCTTCTTTAGCTCCCTCCTGGTATCATCATCAAGATGTACTCATCCTGGATTCCCCTTTGGAGGTTGAATCCTCACATCCTTCCTTTTAGACTGGAAAGTCTGTCTCTAGGGGTAAGGTGTCTAGGTCCTGGGTAAGACATCCTGTAAGTCCCGGGTCCTACTGATGGCATCCTGGAGTGTAGCTGGTCTAGTGGATTGGACTAGACCCCGAAGTGGCTCTGCTAACCCCTCAACATACACATAGACCCTCCATTCCATGCAGAGGTCTGGCACCATCACAGAGACCCTCAGGAAATCGGCAATGTAGCTCTCTAGGCTCCCTCTCTGTTTGAGCCTCATCAGCTCAACGAAATGCTGCTCTGGATTCCTCCAATCAAATCTCTCCATCAGTCTCCTAGTAAACTCAGCATATGAAGTCACTATGGAGTGCCCTAATGTAACCATCCCATGAAACCACCAATCCTGGGCCTCGCCATCCAAATGCAACGTTGCCACCTTGATGACCTTTGCCTCTGACATCTGGTTAAGCTGGAAATAAATGTCTAGCTTCTCCACCCAAGAATTTTTTGAACAGTTTGATGGGCCATCAAATGTAGGCAAGTGGAATCTGCTCACTGCACGGTGGGTGTCACCATCATGGTAATGCCGATACCCTCTATGAGGATCGCGAGGTCTACTATCCCGCTGGAGTTGAGCAAAATCTCTGAATGAGTGGGCTTCCCTGAACTCCTGCCCATAGGCCTAGTATTCTGCAAAATAATTGCCCATATGCCTGGGCTTTGCCTCCTGCTGGGCTGCGGCCCCTATGTCTACTCCTAATAAGGTAGGCATGGTAGAGCGTGTAGGGGCATGTGAGGCCCCCTGCTGCACAGTATCACGCTGCTCTGGCAAGTGATGGGATGCACCTGATCCCTCACCAATTTGAAAAACTCATGGGCTCTCCTATTGTCTGGCCTCTACTGCCGTGAATATCTGCCCCATCACCTCAATCTACCTCGATAGATCTTGCACTTATTTGAGAAGCCTATCCATAAATCTATTTCCGTCCTCGTCTGCCATCTGCTCTGCGTCCACTACTAGCTCTCTCTATTTTGCATCTACCACAAGTTCCTCTTGTTCTATGTCTGCCACAGGAACACAATCTCCCTCTCCATAGGTATTCTCCAACCTACACCGAGTGTCTCTGTATCTTTGACCTATGTAACATATATAGGGTTTTTCCCCCGGTGTCATAGATTGCTAGCTCCACAGGCTAATCTAGAACTATGCTCTGATACCACTATAATATTCTTAACCTAGAATATTCCTCAAACCCCAGCAAAAACTCCAACCAAATATATGCAAATGATATAATAACCCAGAAGTGGTAAAATAACAGTGGAACACCTTATAATAATGTCAACCAGAAATATAAGCAGATACACAAGAAATGCAGTGAGAAATGCTAAGAAATAAATGAGTACAAGAGGTGATTAGGCAGGTGGCACCTCGACTTGCACAAGGCAAGTGAAGAATTACTTTCAGAATGACAAGAATGGCCTCTCTGCGTGGATGCTGCTTCTGTGTTGCTGTTGCTACTAGAAAACAAATTATGGTTTGGGGATACTCCCCTCCTTGGAAAAATCTAAAACTCTTGATTTCGCCTCTGCTCAAGAAACCCAAAAAAACCCAGAAAGATTTCGTGGAATGGCCTCACACCGATCTGCATCCCAGTTGCTGGGAAATTGCCATGTTGCTGCTGCTTCTGGAAATCGAATGAGGATTTGAGGAAGTGTTTTCTATGAAGTTTCAAGGGAAGTGTTTTCTATGAAGTTTTCTCATTTCAAAGTAGAAGTGAAAGTGTTATTCTTTTCATAGTTTTCGAATAATTTTGAGCTACATTCATACCATAGATGTCAAAGATATTTTCATATGTCGTGGTTTGCTTTCATTCTCTTTTACTTTGCACTCAATTACATTAGTTGCATTTTGAAAAGGGGAAAAAATCATCATTATATCTTAAGGAAAGTTTGCTTTAAGATTTTTTTTGGGATTATATTTGGTTATCATATCAAATATTAGATTTCATATTTTGAATTTAAGAGTTTGAATATTCTCATGGATGCATTTTTGCATTGGGTTTGATGCATGATTTGAGTGATCTTCTTCCCTAAATAGATAAATTTCATTGAATTTAAGGATTTCATTTCATCATCTAGTTTGAATTTTTGGAACAGGTAACATTGTTAAGGCCTTGAAATTGAGACATAATTACAAGAACAACTTTAAAATCTATCAATGAACCTAAGGAGAATTTTAAACATTAACAATCCTATCTAGTGGTCTAGGCTAGAGAGGTATTATGGCGTCTTAAAAACTTAGCAGTTGTTGTTCACTTCAACATTATACAATGCTAGCATGGACTTGTGCTCCCAGTACCATTTCGTATATAAAGGGAGACCCCCCTAGGTTGCAACCCTTTATCGGTAGGAATCCGATTATGCCACTATGTAAATGTGATACACTGAACACAACATTCGAGGAGATTTCGTACACCTGCGTCAAGTCCTTGGTCTGTTTATTGGCTAAGGTGTATATTGCAGTTCACAGTTACTTGGTACTCTTTTTACCTAGATTCACTTGAGGAGTCATTTGATCTTTTCTCACTCTTTAAATTTTAAAAGATCATCGAGAAATTTGCCTTTTCAAGCTTGCAAAAGGATTGAAAGCAACTAGAGTCACCTTTTTCCCCTTTTCCTGACTCTTAAAAGATGAAAAGGAAATGCTTTTGTTCCTAAAAAAATAATTGCCTATGATAAAAATTCCATCCAAAGTAGTTGCTTCTTAGACCAAATTGAGTAATTTCCTTTTAATTTCAAGATTATTAAATCCCTAAATGAATCTTTCCTTTCCTTTTTTGTTGTTGAGGGGAAGACACCGTGGCTAAACCATTAAATCCATCTCATAGTTCCCCTTTGTTGTCTCATACTGAAGGGTCCTCCCAAGGAGTTCATCCAGAACTTCCTTAGTCACTTGAGGATCAAGGTGTTGAACTTGGGATTGTTTTGAGTATCCAACGTTTGATTTCTTCTCTACGTCCATCACATTCCTCATCAACTCATGAATCTTATCCAAATTCCTCTAATAATCCTATGTAGACTCTTGAGAGTCTGCAGACTCCTAAAAGTCCAGAAATGCTTGTTTTCCATCCATCGAGCCCATTGTTCGACAATGTTCTTATATCTCTTGAGAATTCATACAGTCCGTAAAATCAACCTGGTATTCCTTTGGAGTTATCTCCTCATACAACTCTAGTTCCTTGTTTCCAATTGTTTCCATCTCTGTAGTTAGAAAGAGAGATCCCAGTCTCCTCTCTAGATCATTCAAAAGTTTCTGCTACCCATACTCTACATGGTTATAATTATTTAGCTCAGTTTGTTTTGGGCACTATGAGTACCTCATGATTGTATCAAAACCCCATCTCGTCTTCCAATGTTATGACTACATTCAGGTCCATTCATTCCGAATACGACCTCTCCACTGATTGTGCAAACTGCAATCACTTTAGTTTTGGTTCAACCTAACATTTCGTCTATCCTATTTCGTCATTTCTACTAACTCTTCAAGTTCAACCCAGAGTCTTGGGTCAGGTCTCGGTAAGTTCTTCTATCCCTCCACTGAGTGGACAAACTATGCCACTGCACGAGGGCCAAGATATGAATATTCCTCTCATATCAAGTGAAACCAGTGTGAATGGATTACAAACTCGCATGGTTGGAAAGAATCAACCCTTTCATGATGTTATTCCTAACGCTACTGGTCCATCCAGGTTAGGTAACATCCAATACCAACAACCATATATGGCTCAGGTCCCACTCCAACCGGTTTATGTCCCATATGATTCGCAAGTGTAGGTTTTAACCCGGTACAGAAATTACCTGCATATGAATTCTAAAACACAGAAAATAAACAATGCGAGAGAATAGCACATAAAACACATATACACAGAGATTTTCCCCTGGATCCCAAAACTGGGACTACCAGCTTGATTTTTTCATTATTTTCCTTTCAATGTTACAATACATATTTATACATGCCAAAGAATCTAATACCATGGACTAAAAAACCATCGCGTCCAAAAACATGTGCAAAAATCATGCATAAAACCAGAGGTAGGTCTGCCCAACCTACCATAGGGTCCAAAACCAAATTTTTTTAGGGCACTTCCATGGACCCCATCGAGTGGGATTACCTACACCCCTCAAACCCCCTGTTACTCCCCCTACTATGAAATCGATGCAATGAAGGGGGGCTCCACCCCACTTATAATCCCCCGGTTAACTACATGGGCTAGTTGTGGAAAGAATATAACACAACCCAAAATTCTCCCACTTGTTTTTTTCTTTACACAAGGGGCTACAAGAGAGCTTAGTTATTTATCTAGCCCTACAACGTCGATTGTTTGTCTACACGAAGAGAACTTCTCAGAGCTCATATATTTTGTCAATGGATCTGCAATATTCTTCAAAGTGTCCACCGTTACCAGCAACACCTTTTTGTCTTCTATCATATCCCTGAAAAAGTGATATTGAACATCAATGTGCTTTGTCTTTCATTGACATGCAGGTTCTTTGCCAAGAAAATTGCACTTTGGCTGTCACAGTCTATCCTTATAGCTCTTTGTACTAACCCCATATTTGAACACAATCTCTACAACCAAACTGCTTCCTTTCTTGCATAAGCGGCTGCATGTATTCTTCCTTTGTAGTTGATAGTGCCACTACTGATTGTTTCTTACTCATCCAACTGACTGCACCTCAAGATAGGTTCAACACATACCCACTTGTAGATCTTCTCTGATCTAGATCTTCAGCCCAGTCTGCATCAACAAAGCCATGAATATCCAATACTCCATCCAATCCTGGTCTTCCTTTGTAGCACAAACCATAATCACTAGTTCCACGCAAATACCTAAAAACCCGCTTCACTACTGTCCAATGCTCCTTCCCTAGTTTTGACATAAACCTGCTCAATACTCCCACTGCATGTGCAATGTTTGGTCTAGTAGAGACCATCACATAGATAAGGCTACTAAATGCACTTACATATGGAACATGGGACATGTCCTGTTCCTCTTCTTGTGTCTTGGGATACTATTAAGAAGATAAATTTACACCTATAGGAATAGGAACCTTCAACGGTTTAGTATCTTGCATATTAAACTTGTGCAATATTGTCTCAACATACTTCCTTTGGTTTAACGAGAGCTTCCTCTTTGCCCGATCTCTTTTAATTTCCATGCCCAAAATATAGTTTTCAGCACCAAGATCTTTCATGTCCAATTTGGAGGACAATTGGGTCTTCAAATCCTGCATAATTTCTTTTTCATTTCCAACCAGCAACATATCATGCACATACAAGAGTAGATAAATAACATAGTCACCAATTAATTTGAAATACACACAGTGATCTGCTTTTCTTCTGGTGAAGCTAAGTCCTCATATAAATGTATCAAATTTTTTCTACCACATCCTTGGTGATTGTTTTAACCCATACAAAGACTTCTTTAACTTGCATACCAATTCTTTCTTACCCTTCACCACAAAGCCTCCAAGTTGAATCATGTAGATCTCCTCTTCCAAATCCCCATGAAGAAATGTTGTCTTCACATCGATCTGTTCTACCTCAAAATCAAAACCAACAACAACATATAAAAGTAATCTAATAGAAGTTACCATAGCAACATGAGAAAAAATATTACCAAAATCAATTCCCGACACCTGGGAATAACCTTTTGCTACCGACTGAGCTTTGTATTTCTCCACCTTTCCTTTTGCATTTGTGTTCTTCTTGAACACCCATTTGTTGCCAATGGGTTTCCTTTGAGCTGGAAACTCCACTAGATCCCAAACCTCATTTTTGTGCAAAGATGCCATTTCATCAACCATGGCCTCTTTCTAAAGTTTTCGATCCTCTGAATCTACTGCTTCCTTCGTATTTATGGGATCATCATCAATAATAGATAAAGCAAAATTTGAACATAAAGCAAATGGAATATACCTTTATGGCTGTCTTCTTTCTCGAACTGATCTTCTTACACCCAGAGTTTGTGGCTCTTCATCTGCTGATTCCTCCTCTGATGTAGAGTTTGATTCTTCCTCCTTTAGCTCAAACTCTATCTTCTCAGGTTCCTTTGGTTGGACTTCATGTTTAATAACATATTTCACCTCTTTAAACATCACATCTCAGCTATACATAACCTTCCTTGTTACTGGGTTCGAAAGCTTATAACCCTTTTAACCATCATTATACCTAATAAAGATGCTCTTTTTAGATTTACTATCCAACTTGGTTCTTTTCTCCTTTAGAACATGTACATATGCATTACATCCAAATACCCTCAAATGTGAAAGAGAGGGTTTCTTACCGGTCCATACCTCTTGTGGAGTCTTATCCTCCAACGCTGATGAAGGTGATCTGTTGCCCAAGTAAGATGTTGTCTCCACTATCTCTGCCCAGAATTCCTGTCCTAACCCAGCACCAATGACCATGCTTCTTGCCCTTTCCATCGATGTCTTGTTCATTATTTCTGCAACTCCATTTTGTTGAGGTGTATACGGAGTAGTCTTCTATCGTGCTATACCACACTTCTTACATAATTCTTCAAATTCCTTACTGCAAAACTCTCCTCCGTTATCTATCCTTAGCACCTTTATCTTCTTCTTTGTCAAGTTTTCCACAAGAGCTTTAAAGTTAGATTTCTTCTTAAGGAAATATATCCATGTATTCCTTGAGAAGTCATCTATAAATGATACATAGTACACAAGCTTACCCAGTGATGGAACCTTCATAGGTCCAAACACATCACTATGCACAAGCTCTAATATTTGTTTTGCCCTCTTATCACTAGAGGGGAAACTCACCTGATTCTGCTTCCCATATAGACAATTTTCATAGAAAACAAAATCCAGAGAGTTATTACTCATACCTTCTACCATACCTTTACCATGAAGTATTCAAAGGCCCTTCTCTCCAATATGTCCAAGCCTTTGATGCCACAACATGGTCTTCTCTCGAGAGACCACTATATATTCTTCTCCACTTCTTGGAACCACGGAACTGTTGCACCCTTCAACAACAATGCTACCTTGCAGCTTGTACAGAGTTCCAATCCAAACTCCCTACATCAATACCAGTGCTCCCCAAACCATCTTGCAGGTATCCTTCTCGAACACTATTTTTAAACCTACATCATCCAGCTTGCTTACAGAAATTGGATTTCTGGCTAATGCAGGAATATGCAAAACACCTGGAAGTGTTCTAACCCTTCCACCTTGCAACTTCAGCTTTACCTTTCCACGACCAATGATTCTAGCCTTCCTATCATCCCCTAGGAAGACATCACCACCATCGTATTTCTCATACTCGCAGAACCACTCTGTATGGGGATTGAAGTGAAAGGATGCACATGAGTCAATAAACCATGCCTCATGATCTACATGTGTGCTTGAAGAAGCCAAGTACACATCCCCACCTTCATTTGAGGTGGTTTTCGCCTCTATAGAAGGATCATCATCAGATCCCATTCCTTTATGAGGAGCTTTAGATTTACATTCCCTTTTGTAGTGCCCTTCCTTTCCACATTTCTAGCACACCACCTTTACAGGTTTCCCTAGAGATTTAGATCTCCCTCTAGATTTAGATCTCCCACTCGATGACTTATTTCTGTTTCTGTTCTGGGACCATCCTCATACAGAAAAGGCATAACCATTATGGCTCTCTATATTTTTCCGTCTTATCTCCTCCATTAGCAAGGATGAGCCTATTTCGTCAAACTACAAGGCAATTGCATTGCTACCTATTGCAATAACCAAACTATTCCATGAATCTAGTAGAGAACACAACAAACTAATGTGCTTATGTTCATCTGAAATTTTGATATCAACAAACAATAGCTAACTTACCACAGTATTGAATTCATTCATATCTCTATCACCGAGTCTCCATATTTCATCCTTAGGTTATACAACGTTTTCCATAGGAATAATTTATCGACCAGAAACTTAGATTGGTACAAAGTCCCTAACTTGTCCCAGAAAGCCTTCACTATAGCTTCCCATGATACATTCAGTAATACTAAATTTGAGACACACAATGGTATTGTGCTCTTTTCCTTTCAATACAACTTCTTTCATTCCTCATCAGACACTCCCATTAGTTTAGCACCTAGATCTACCATGATCCATTGATCTCTATCAACCAACAGATCCTCCATCTTGAGTTTCCACAACTCGAAACTCTGACCATTAAATTTCTCGATCTCTATCTTTCCACTGCTCGCCATCTCTTTCACCACTAGAATCGATCTCGTAGATCTCCCACTGAACAGGGTCTACCACAGGCTTGAGCGAAACCCCTCAGCGAAAAAGGCGTCCCCTTGAAGCCAAAACAACTATGATACCAAATGTAGGTTTTAACCCCATATAGAAATTACCTGCATACGAATTCTAAAACATAGAAGATAAACAATGTGAGAGAATAACATAGAGATTTCCCCTGGATCCCAAAACCGGGACTACCAGCTTGATTTTTTCATTATTTTCCTTTCAATGTTACAATACATGTTTATACATGCTGAAGCATCCAATACTGTGGACCGAAAAACCATTGAATCCAAAACCATGGACCAAGAATCATCCCGTCCAAAAACATGTGCAAAAATCATGCACAAAACCATAGGTAGGTCCACCCAACCTAACATAGGGTCCAATCCATGGAGTGGGGTTACCTGCACCCCTCAAACCCCCTGTGAATTCCCCCGCTATGCAATCGGTGCAACAAAGGTGGGGCTCCATCTCCGTTCTAACCCCTCGGTTAATTATGTGGGCTAGTCATGGAAAGAGTATAACACAACCTAACAACAAGCCTTGGTTAATCCACCTTACGTTCCACAAGTAGACCTTATGTTCATCTTGGTCAATCGATTGTGCCTTCTGGATATGGCCAGATCCAATTCAAGAACTATCAATATCCTCAGGGTATAACCCCAGGAACTTTCCTGCTACCCTTGCAGCAATAATGAAAACCTTTGTAGTAGCAAGGGAAAACCTTCGCAGTATTAGGGGAAATATTTATAACAGCAAGGGAAAAAACTAAAAAAACAAGGACAACTACTACAACTGCAACAGTTGCAGTAACCTTCGCAGCTGAATACTCAGCTTGTACAACAATCCTCCCAACCTTTATCCCGCAAGGACAACCGTTGTAGCCGCAAGGTCAACCTTTATAATAGCAAAGTCATCCTTTGCAGCAACAAGGTGAGCCTTGGCAGTAGTAAGCCTTATATTCATATCAGCAAAGTCACCCTTTGGAAGGTCAAGGTCAACCCCTGCGTCACCAAGTTCAATCTCCTTATGTTTAGGGTCAAAAGGCTTAGTAACCTTATAGTACAATGATCATGAGCGGAATGGCAATATCAAACCTACCCGAGACCAAATCCTCCTTACAGGTAAGATAACCCTCAGTGGGGACAAAACTAGATTCCATATGGACAAAATCCTCCACTGTGGTGGAAAAATCCTTACGAACAAGGATGGACTCCATAGTTTGGGTCTCCCATTCTTCATTTATCTTATTGGCCTCTAGTTTCGACGAATATTTCGAGTGATTGCCCCAAATTCAAGGGAAACATGGAGGATCCACAAGCACACATGATGACATATCACCTCTAGTGCTCATCCAATTCGTATGTCAATGATTCTATCGATTTTTTACTCTTTAAAATGACTCTGTTAGGTGTTTCCACTAAATGGTACATCAAATTGCCTTGAGGTACCTATGGTGACTTTAACTCTCCCAGATTTCCTCACTCATTTCTTGCTACCAGTTCACCATGAAACTGACACTCATTTGATTACATTACTTAAGAAAGACACCATGACCCACATCTCCACTCATATCCATGAATGGAGACGTCGGTGTCACCTCATCAAGTTTGATATTTCTGATGAGCTTTTGATAGAATAGTTCACAAAATCATTTGCGAGAAAGATTCCTAAGGACATAGCCATGGGTGGATGTGTCACTGAAGAGAAAGATATTGCCAACGCCTAGTATTTAGACTTGGTCTATTCACAATAAGGCACATTGTACGAGATGTTACCTAATACTCTGAGACCATCATCAGATCTGACGACATCGAAGTCTCTAGATACACCACCAGTTGATGGTGTGATTGGTTTCGTGTCTCAAACTCCCACGAAATATTTGAAGAATAAGAAATCCGTTGTGTGACTTTATTGTCCAACCTTATTTTAAATAGGGGTTGCAAAATATGTTTATAATAAGGTTGGAAATTATTTAGTCCCAAAAAACAAATATAATTTATGTCAAAGAACCCATCAAAATCTAGGTCAAAATTATTTATAAAAATAATAATTTTAGATTCAGAAAAATATGTTGAAAATGGATATTACAAACATAATTGAAAAATGATTTGATGGTGACCATATATTACACAAATATTATTAATGAGGTAGATTTTTTTTTTTAAATTTTAATAGGAGGTATAGACTCAAAGATTTATTTTTAAATATTTTTCTTGATCATGAGCTCAAAGATGTTCATATTCATAATCACAGATCAAATCCTAATCCTAAACTCACTTTCTACCCTTAGCCTTTGTTTGTCGAGCCTAGCAACTAGATGAGTTTAGATCACAATCTAAGTAGCTATATTGAAATTTGGATTGATAATCTCCACAATAATTTATATATATGTTATGTTGTTATGCTTTACATTTAAATTAATGCTTAAATCTCTCTCCATTATTAATATCAAATACAACAATCTATTTTAATGTCATACCATATCTAGATGACAAATTATGGTTGTTGTTGGATTGCATAGGGTAACTTATATGAATGCATATGGAATGTTACTTAAAAGAGTTGCATCACAACATGATAAATTCACTATGTAGAGCTCCCCACCTATCCAATGCGTTGGTAACACTCCAAAAGTGAGACCTTCCTTGGTTCAGGAATTGATAATGCTAATGCTAGACTAGTACAATGCTTGTTCGACACTTAAGTGGACCCTAGTTTACTAGTTAGATCCTGAAAATGATTATGTTGTTGGGACACAACATGATTCCGAGGCCTTAGAAAAATGAAGAAACTAGTGGCTAAAAAACAAGTGGAATATTTTTTTGATAATAGAACAAAATATTTTCTAGTGAGGAAGCCTCAACCCTTTGTTGGAGAATGGAAATTCAAGGAGACATTCCTGTATAAAGACATCTTTAAAATTTTATGGATAAAGCTTTCTAATGATTTTGTGTGAATGGTTACATATCCTTGATGAAGCCCTACATCAACATTGAGGATACAACAAGACAAATAATTCGAATCTTAAATCCAATAATTTTGGACCGTTGTGATCACTTAGTTAATCGATCACTTTACTTTTAGGAGGATAAGACAATGGAAGCATACATTGTGTCTAGTTTGTAGTATAATAGTACTTGTTTTACTAAAAATGTAAGGAATAGTTTCATAAGGGGTTGTTGGAAACAATACTGAGAGAGGGGGTGAATAAGTATTATCAGATCAATAATTTTATTTCCTAAACATATTTATATACGCTACTTCAGTGAAGTGAACTAGCGTGTACACACAACTGTGATTAGAGAAACCAACGTATATCCAAAGATATTGTGATTTAGACAATTTATCATATGTTGATATAAAACCAATACATTAGTAACTTATTAGACAGTGCAGTAAAAGCAGAATAAAGCATCAAACATAAGCAACACACATGAACACCAAGATTTAAGGTGGAAACCCAATGCGGGTGAAAACCGCCTGCTGTTGTCATCTATGTCTTCTTTTAATAATAAGAAAATATGTTTAAAATCTTAGAATGGTGTAGACTCATACCAGTATGCATGGTTCTACCTGCAGAAGGTTACAACCATCTCTCATTCTCCATCTTCTAGTGGAAGGGAGCTGCAACACACTAGCTCTTGTACTAGCCAATATGTTTACTAGTACGTAGGTGCCAGCCTAAAGAAAACTCCACTCTTCCACCAGGGACGACGTTTCATGATTTCCAAACTGGATGCTCCTGGCACATATCAGGACATATGAAGACCTTGACTCATCAATAACCCATAAGAAATTTAGAACTCAAACTTCATCAACCAACATGCAATTAATCTAAAACAATTAGATCCTTGTCACTAGAGCACTGTGTTGAACCCATAAACCTGTATCATCATTGAGAACTAGTTTTAACTCAAAAACCATGCATCAGAGTGTATACGCAACTTGGCTGAACCCAAGATGCATGTATATGGTACTTCCTTTAATCAAGCCTGCATATACCTTCAAAAAACTGCAAACATAAACTTTTTAATCAAGTGTGTACCAACCAACAATATACTGAATATCTATTGTCAACTTACAGAGCTTTACACAGGAAGTGACAAATATCACTTATTCTCACTCATACAATCAATCAATCAAATTCTAGCCTCATTATTCATTCAGTTTTACATTCAGATCTAAGAAGGCTTCATTGACAGACAATAATAAAATAGAAGTAACAATAAATCAACAATATTGATCTGATAGATCAGTCATCTCTAAAAATCAAGACTTTCTTTTGTATACGCTACTTGAAATAATAGATTTTGCATGTATACACTCTTTGCCCGAGACGAATCTGTGTACAGATCTACAAATATTGACTCAGAACTTTGCTACAATTCTAGACTTCACACAAACCCAGATCATGATAGATAATGAATAAAACAGGTGCAAAACATTAGATCTAGCCTCAACAAATATCAGATCATTCAAGAATAAGTAATTTTAGGTTTCATTATCCTCATCCAATATTGAACTTAGGGTGCACATAAATATTCAGATCTAGTCCCAAACATAACCCTCCAACATAAAGTATACTTCAAATAGAAGTATTCCTTAGAATCTTATTCACTTGCACACCTTGGCCTAATGATCTTCTCCTCCTTATATAGTTTTAGGCCTTTCTCAATACCTTGGACGAAAAACACTTAGGACCAATACCTTTGACCAAATACCTTGGATCAATACCTTGGACCAAAATACTTGGACTAAATACCTCGGACCAAAGCCTTGGTTTTCCAACATGTACATGCTTTTCCTTCTGTGAAAGTGCGTGTATACATATACGTTATTTTTGTTCTCTGGACCAGTGCGTATACGTTGTTTTGACTAAGTGGACCTACATATACTTCTTAAGCTACTTTACATCAACCTTTTCCTTTACCTTCTTTATTTTGATCGGTAGACCTTACTTCCATCTTCTTGTTCTTCTATACCAGTGCCCTGTTACATCTAAGTAGACATGTTACACTGTAATTTGCCATATTACTTCTGAAATGATTCCTTTGAACTTCCCTACTTTTTGTCACATTTGTAAACACAATTGTCATGCATTCTGTTACATTTGATATCTCTCCTGTATATTCATCCAGTTACGTAGATTCATCACATTACCATATACAAGTGAGCTGTTCTGCTACAAGTGGGTTGCCATCAAGTATAATAAATACATCATAATGCCAACAATCTCCCCCTTTGGAATTGATGGAAACCATGTTGGTGTTGATTACTACAAGTTGTAGAAATTGTTAGAGATAACAACCAACACCAAAATACTCTCCCCCTTTGACATAAAGGACAGAGGGAAGACAAAGATATTCTCCCCCTTTGATATCAAGGGAAAAGGGGTGACCAAAGAGAAGGCTTTCATAATTGAATATTTGAATATAAACATTAATCATGCTCCCCCTAGGAACATGTTGAATTCATTGATGATGTGATGCACTAAACTATCCATGCTCCACCTAAGCACATGCAGAGTCTGCAAAAATATTTTCCAAAAGAATAGCATGACTCTATAAGTCACCTATGTGAGTTTGACCTTCTTATCACCAATGAATCATACATACGTCAATCTCCAAACCAAGTGGGGATATACCAATTGTTTATACATGACAGAAATAGAATAAATATTACATCATCCATCCCATGCAAAGTGGGGATAAAAATTATGTGATTTGTCCAATAGGACTCATTCAATTGTACGAGAAGTCAAATCACACCCTAGACTTTTACATGACTTAAGCAACAAATGGTATAAATATATGAAGCCATAGCTAGTCTCAGCAACCATAATGCAAACAATGTAGAATGCGTGAGAAGGCTAATGCTCCCTTGAACCTGTGCTACTTGTGCATTGTTAACAAGTCATTAATCAAGGCATCTTTGTCAATCTGATAAAAATTAATGAAAAAAACATATCATTAGCCTGTAATAATCAACATGAGATAGAGCACCCATATCAGAGTCTGACCCACTATTTTTCCTGTCAAAAACATATATGCTTCTTCATCCATAGAAATCCATGTGTATACATAACTATACTTCATGAAACCCACATATAATAACCTTCCTCTGAAAAACTGGATTTACCATTAGGATGATGAAGCAACTACTCCCAACTTTTGTTTGAGGTATTCAAATGTTTCTCTGGGTAGTGGTTTAATGAATATATCAACAACCTGTTCTTTGCAGGGGACATACTCTGATTTGACCTTTTTTTCAAGCACTCATTCTTGTAGAAAATGGTACTTGATGGGTACGTGCTTGGTCTTGGAGTGCATGACTGGATTATTTGAAATATTGATGGCACTTGTATTATCACATAGAATGGAGATGGGTGGAGTACATGTGATTTGAATGTCTTGCAAAGTTTGCATCATTCAAAGTAGTTGTGTGCAACAAGATGCAACAACCACATATTCTTCTTCAGTTGTAGATAAAGTAATTGAACTTTGTTTCTTGTTGAACCAAGACACTAACCTGGAACCCATGTAGAATGCACCACCACTGGTGCTTTTTCTATCATCAACACTTGCTACCCAATATTCATCTGTATATGCATGAAGAGTAAGATTTGCATCTCTAGGATCCCATGGTCCAAAGTCGTGAGTTCCTTGAACATATTTGAAAATTCTTTTGGCAGCTTGAAGGTGTGATTCCTTTAAATTTTCTTTGAATCTTCCAACTATTCCTACTGCATGCATAATGTTAGGTCAAGTACCTATTAGATAAAGCAGACAGCTAATCATGGATTTCTAAATTGGTTGATGTACTACATTTGATTCATCATTTAAGCTGAGACTACAGCCTGTTACCATTGGAGTACGTATAGTTCTAGAATCTTCCATTCCGTACATTTTCAAGATCTGCTTGAGACATTTGGTTTTTGAAAGAAAAATACCATTTTTAGTTTACTGAACTTGTAGACCAAGAAAATAGGTAAGTTCACCAAGCAAGGACATTTCAAATTGTTGCTGCATTACTGAAGCAAAATTATGACTCATGGATTCTTCACTGCTATGAAAAATGATATCATCAACATAAACAATAATAATTAACAATTTATCATTTTAAATCTTTGTATATAAATTTCTATCTGCAGAACTTTTTGTAAAACCTTGTTGGTGTAGATATTTGTCAAGGCCGTAATACCAAGCCCTTGGATCCTGTTTCAGACCATAGAGAGCCTTTTTGAGTATGCATACAATTTTTGCATCATTTCGAAGAATGAATCCTTCTCGTTGTTCAATATAAACTTCTTCTTCTAAATCTCCATTAAGGAAGGTTGATTTTACATCCATTTGGTATACTTTGAATTTATGAAAACTCGGAAGAGCAAGAAACATTCTTATCGCTTCAAGTTTGGCAATAGGTGCAAAAGTTTCTTCAAATTCTATACCTTCTTATTGAGCATACCCTTTACAAACAAGTCTGGCCATTTTTCTAATGGCTTCTCCACTTTCATTCAACCCGTTCTTGAATATCCATTTAGTTCCTATAATATGTTTATCATGAGGTCTACGAACTAATTCCCAAGTGTTATTTTTTTCAATTTTCTCAAGTTCTTCATCCATGGCCTAGACCCAACATTCATGTTTGCATGTTTCACTTACATTGAGTTCCCTGTAATAGTTCTTCTTGTCTATACACCAGCCTCCTTTTCTCCTAAAATTTGAGTTTCTGGATGGATTTTTTGAACATACCTAGACAGAGTCTTTTCTTCCATCATTATATATTCTTCTCGTGCTTCATTGGTTTCTTGTTCAATATAATTTTGATTTGATGTGCGAAAGTAATCCCCATCTTCCTCATTGAGATAACGTTTTGTTGACTTTAACTGTTTTGGATTTTTGCATGCTTCATCAACTACAACATCAATGCTTTCAACAATTTTCCCAATTCTTTTATTATAGAATTTATATCATTTACTTCTGGAAGAATAACAAAGAAAAATCCCTTCATCTGCTATGGGTTCAAACTTACCAAGTTTTTCATTAGCCCTTTTGATAAAACATTTGCTTCCAAAAACTTTAAAATATTTTTACAGTAGGAGTCCTAAAAAACCTCAACATCCCAAGTAAGAAACCCCCTCCCTAACTATGGAATATGTGTCGCTTTGACTCAATCTCACTTTTTGGATTTCACATATTTCATAAATGTTTACAATGCATTCCATGAGAGGACCATAGGTGGAGTTATCCCTATCACCTCCCCCTCGAGGGAACATAACCCTTGTTTTTCAACTATCCATACACACAGAGGAAATATACTAAATAGAGAAAAAATAATGTATTGTCTTTGGAGATTTATATTTACATCTCTTTACAACATTTACCCATATTTACATATCACATATTAACAACTTTTTTCCCAATGACTAACAATTATAAAAGAAAATTTTAATGAGATTAGCTAGTTTCTGTGGCTCTTTGCAATTTCCTATTTCTTTTGCTGCACTAAATTCAACTTGGATTTTTCCTTTTTCTAGAGGGTAGTATCCCTCCAATATCCAACATTGTTTTTCTTTTCACTCTTGTTCCATCGGTGAACAATTCCCGACCCATTGCTTCCTGATAATACCTGAATATTATTTTGATTCCAATCAGCTACGCTCATGACCAAGAAACCCAAATTTTATATCCCAACCTTCCCTTCTTAGTCCCTTAGGAAATCCATTTACCCCCCTCTCCATGGAGTCACTCACCTTCTAAGTTTACGGATCCATTTCTCTGCTTCTCTATCACTCTAGTGAAGCATCCATTGGTAATGTTTCCTCACAGTAGAAGCATGTAAAACAAAGTTTGCCTCACCTTATTACAATTATAAGGGTCATAGCATGATTCATAAAAATCAATTTACAACATTGGCATTAGTGTATCACAATAGTCTCATTCTTGAAATCTTTAATCTACATGCCACTGCACATTTGATATCTTTCAAGTGAAACTATTTATCCTGTAGCCAAGTTCATCCACCCAACTCAGAAATTTCATGCTTTCCTGCATCATATCACATATGCCTCCATAAGTTCCATCATTAAGGAAATGTAATAATTTTAAATCATACCACACCAAGAGTTCATTCATGAAGTGAACACAAAGTTCTCCTTTAATGCCTATCATGGTAAACTAGGTTAGCTCATAACCCAAACCATCATATCTCACATGATTGAATTTATATTCCTAAAATAAATATCAAAAGTCATGAAATATTGATACTTATCTTCATTTTTTCTTGTTAGTTTCTTTAAATACACTGAATCAATAGCCATTTGGGTAAACACCCAATGCGTTCTCTTCATGTTAACCACATATAGACACTAGATTGGTCACCCATTAGAAAGCATGCATTTCTTCACTTTGACCATATACACACGTCAGATTGTTTGTTTGTTAGAAAGTATCTAGTGCCTTATATTCACTTTGACCATGTCCACACCAGATTAGCTACCCAACAACAAGCATCCAGTGCCTTATCTTCACTTTGACCACATACACACACTTAATTGCTTTCCCATCAGAAATAATACAGTGCCTTATCTTCTCTTCTCTTTGATTTAAAAATTACTAAGCGACTCATTGGCCTTAAAATGAGAACTTAAGAACAATCATAATCTGGAAATTATGGACACTACTAAATGAGACAGTATTCTATCTACAGGTGTATCAGTGTGTTTCACACCTGTGTATGTCTAGGCAGTCCAATACTTGCCTATGTGTAGCACTACACAATTCAAGGCATCAGACAGTTCCATGCTTTTCTAAGCTATTCTGCACATACATAACACATAGCCCCAGATTGTCCCATCCATGTCTGTCCTGAACACATAAACACAACACACAGGTTCAAAAAGTCCCATGCTTGCCTCACTTGAACAGATTTAACAAAACACACTTATATCATGGTATTACACAACACACGTATAGCATGATATAGTTTTTCCCATTCCCTTATGTGACACATGCATATGTACAACAAAAACACATATACACATAGCATATCACAGTACACAATATCACAATAATTCGAAGTCCACCTTGGCTCTCATGGTATATCAACATATTTACGTTAATTGATAGATCACCTTGTCTCTCATGGCATATCATCATGTTTCCATTAATCCAAAGACCACCTTGTCTCTCATGGCATATCACCATGTTTCTATCAATCCATACATCACCTTGTGTTAGCTCCCTACACTACTAGTGTAACCCCTTATTCTTATTAGTGCAACCCCCTTATTATATTGTTGTGCCCATGTATTCCCTAGATTATAAGGCATTTATATTTATTTTCTATCTTTTTGTGAGTTGGTTTCATAACATTTGGTATCAGAGCTTTGGATTTTAGGGTTTCACTACTCCAAACAAGCCATCGTGGGATTTTCTCTATAACACTTTTTTGGCGAAGTTTCGGAAGCTAAAACAAAAACCCATTTGAGATGAAATCTCATTGAACCTTGATTCCAAATTTCAGATCTTTTCTCTCTACAATTTAGGATATCTGATCTAAGGAAGTTAGGGTCTTTACAAGCTCTTGAATTTCATCTAAAAAAATCATCATCGAATTTTCGCTATAACGTTTTCACTTTGAAATTTAAGAACATTAAAAAAAACCCTTTTGAGAAGAAGTGGGTCTGAAACTTGGGTCTAAATTTTAGGCCTTCTCTTGCTACATTTTTGGATATATGATCAGAGGAATTTATGGTTTTTGTAGACTCCTGAATTACATCCTAAACACCTTGGGAAAATCATCATAACATTCTCTTTGAGCATCAGATTGAAATTTCAGAAGGTGTTATAGAAATAAGATGGAATTTATTTTCTTTGGGTATAATTTTTAGAACCTAAGGTTGAAACGGTGATACGCGGCATGTCATATAACTTCACTCTATTGAACTAGTCTATAATTATGTCATCGCGGGAGATTGGGAATAAAATTTCTTTAGGAATCCAATTGTGATCAGACTTGCATATTTAGAAACAGGACTCAGAAGGCTATTACAAACTGTTTCAGAGCATAAATATCTGAAAGTACAAAGTTACAGTCTCTTCAAGATCTCTATCCTAAAATCGAGAAAAAGCGAGATGAGGAAGTTTGATGTCAAGGATCTCATAAATTGCATACTACAGATGGAGAAATATTTTGATCTACATGGTGTACCACTATTACAAAAGGTACATATTGCATATAATTATTTATAATCAAATCAATTTTCATGGTATAAACAACTTTGTTCTTGTAAACCACTTGTTGTGTGGTCAATTTTCATAGAGGAAATGATAGCACATTATAAGGATATAAAGAGAAACACCTTCTTTAGACAATTGATAAATCTCAAACAAAAGTGTTCAATGGCAGAGCGCAACGAGGAGTTCTAAAAATTGAATATAAGAGTAAATGATATTGCATAGAAGAAAATGGTTGATGTCTTCATAGGGACATTAAATGATAACATTCAACAAGAGGTTTGTCTTTGGGAACTTGATTCATTGGAGAAGACATTCAGGTTGGTAAGAAAAGGGGAAAGCAAAATTATAGCAACAAGGAAGTCTACCACTCAGAACTATAAAGATGGAAGTGTTGTTTCTCCTAGCCTTCTACAACCTACAAGGTTGACACCACAACAATTGGAAAAAGAAAGAGAAAAAGGGCTTTGTTACAATTGTGATAACAAATACATTAAAGGTCATAAGTGTGCTGAGAATAAATTATTTTACATAGATTGTGAAGAGGAGAAAGAAAAGGACCAATAAGCATCAAAAGAAGAGGACATACACCAGAAACCAACCCTAGAGGAAGAAGAAATGAATCCAACCATATCTTGTAAATCATTGGCAAGAATTACCACTCCTCAAACTCTTAAGATAGAAAGACATATTCAGAAGAAAAAGGTTCAAGAAGTGAAATATGACATCGAGAAAGAAGAAATGAATCTGACCATGTCTTGTAATGCATTGGAAGAAATTACCACTCCTCAAACTCTCAATATAGAAGGACATATCAAGAAGAAAAAGATTCAAGTAGTGAAAGATCACATTGAGCATCAACAACAAGTTCTCCAACTTTTAATGGACAACACCACTTTGGTACATAATTGAATGAAACTACAGGCAGATCAATATCGCAGTGAAAGAAGTTTTGATGTAGGCGATAGGGTATGTTTATGGCTACATCTCAAGAAATTTATTTATAGGAAGGAAATGTCAGAAATACTACATGCACTTAAGAAATGGCGACATTACCTAATGGGAAGACACTTCAAGGTAAAAAGGGATCATGATAGTCTTAAATGCTTTTTAGAACAAAGATTACCTTTAGAAGAATAGAAAAAATGGGTCACAAATATGTTGGGTTATGACTTTGAAATCATTTACAAAAAAGGGAAGCAAAATTTTGTTACAAATGCACTCTCAAGAAAGGATGAGGATGTGGAAGCATTGTTTGATGGTATTTCTATTATCCAATCAGATGGGATAAACGAAGCAAGCGATGAATGGAATAAGGAAAAATAAGTGTGGCCACTCATTCAAAAGTTGCAGAAGATCACAATTCAAACAATATTGCCAGAACTTGATGAGGAAGGAAAAATCATATTGGAACCTCGAGTGGTCATAGAAATAAGAACCCGACAACTATGAAATCGATCAATTTCAGAGTATCTCATCAAGCGGAAGAACTTACCTGTTGAATATTCCACATGAGAGGAAAATAATTGTATATAGAAGCATCAAGAACTACTCAAGTGTTCAGGACAACACTTTTTGATGGAGAGGGGCATGTTAGGTCCCTATACTACTAGTGTAACCCCTTATTGTTATTAGTACAACCCCCTTATTGTTATTATTTTGCCCCATAGAAGCCCACTATTTTTATTATTTTTCCCTTACATTATTATTGTTATGTCGGCTCTAATTATATTATGACCCCTTAGACTCCTATATATAGAAAGAAGGCCTTGTCATTTATAGGATCCAATAATTGTTCATTTTTGTAATGTAAAGGAGGTTGCCCCCTTGAAGAGGCTGAATTCTAAGGTGTTTATCTTTATTTTCTATCTTTTTGTGAGTTGGTTTGATAACACCCTGTCTCCAATATGCATGTGAACTGGGCCGTATTGCCTCATTTAATTTTCCTATGTTCTTAGTCTTGACATGGGCATGTTGTAATAGATATGTTCACATGATTATAATTTAACATAATTCTCCTTTTTGCCCAATAAATTCATCATCACTGTGGGAATTATTTTAGTGGCATCCATATCCTTGAATAATTTATTTCTTTTTCTAGCATTCATCCTTTCATTCATGACTATTTTTTTATAGTATGCTTGAGATATTTGTCCAAAAGTCTATGGATAATCCACCAAAATCAAATCCTCTTCACGTCGATATATTATTCATATGGCACATTTCTTCTCCTCATTCTTCTACTTTGGTTCCACCCTCCTATGGATATTTTATCTCCACACATACTTCTACAAACAATCCCTCATCTTCTACATAGATTTATCACAGTCTTGAGGGCATACCCTATGGAAAAAACATGTTAGGAAACTACAATAACTAGGGAATTATAGTTCTATTTTAATTGATTTAGAACAAATCCTATCCACCCATATTAAAAAGAACAACTCTTGCCTCCATAAGAAACTCAAGCTAGCTCATATGGATCAATAGATTCTAGGCATTTATTTGACTGAATCTTGACACGAGCTTCAGATATCTACAACCCTTGAACTAGGGTTACTTGAGTGAATACTATGCCTACAACTACTTATGTTATGGCTCTAAATTCTAGTGCGGGCCCTCCTCCATTTGTGTTGGTATTTATCACAGATCTTGCAACCTACTAACCACCACAAGATAGGGTCTCAACCTTATCTTATATTTCAAAATTTGACACGGCATTCACGTAGAGACAACACTAAAATCACATGCATGTATTCTCATGAGAAACCTATCTCAATCTAAATCTTCTAAAATATAACAAAAAAGTATGTTGTCCTACCTCCGAGCTCAAACCCATTAAGTTATTAGGCATCCTTGTGAACCCTCACATGAAGATATTTCTCTTGGTGGATGAACATCATGGCCTCCCTTTAGTAGCCCTTAATTGACCCTCCTTGATCAAATGAGATCCTTCTCACTTCAAGTACTTTCCTTCATCCAAAGTCCTCCTTAAATATCTTTTTCTAGGCCTATTAGGAACCCTCTACAACCTACGAGTTATATCCACCTAGTCCTTAGGAAATATTAATTTTCATTTTTAATTTTGTTTTAGATTTTAAACCCCTTCACTTGGGTTGTGTTCGCACAAATTATTTTGTGACAAAACTCACAGAAACCCATCTCAATAGGTTTTTTGAGTACCTCCCAAGCTACATAATTAAACAACATTGTTTAGTAGTATAAATCATAACTTCTTCAAGATCATGTAGCCAAGTGAGGACTTGGTTTGGTTCCCAAGTTGGAAATTAAGGGTAGTTGTGAGGGCATGATAGCTATGGATTGTCAAGGTAAGATAAGGAATGAACATGTGTTCTAAGATATGCCAGACAAAGTCAATGAATGATGAGGAGTGTTAGGAAGTGTTGGGGCATCACAACGGAGAACTAGGTCAAAATTCATGGAAAGGAACAAATGAGAGTGTGTGGAAGGGAGTGTTAATGAATTAAAGTGTGCCAAAGATGAATTGTGTTAGGAGAAGCTCGGAAAAAATATTATAGTAGGCAATCCTACAATTTTGATAAGGAGCTTGACATAGTAGTTTTAGGCAAAGGGAGAATTTGTGCTAGGCATAACATTGTTTTTCATTTAGCTATTATTTTATATGAGATCTGGCACACTTTGGCTTCTTTCTCATGATTTAACCTATTCTAGATAATTTCATACAGTACATTGTTATGTATAAGTTTTGGGGCACTCAGTTTGTGTCAACTTATATCTTGTGCATCTTGTGCATCATGTGGTTGTTTGGGAAAATTATACTCTTATAATTTGATAAACATAAATCATCAACCAGGGATAGGTAACATTAGGATATGTTGCGCAAAATAAATGCAGGCTAATACTTTAAATGTTTTTCTAAACAAAACCACACACACACAACCTCAATATCCATTTTTCTCATCAAACGTTAGTCGCAAAGGCTATGGAGTGGATTTAATCATCCCTCTACAAGACCTAAAATTGTTGATGCTCATCAGAAAAAGACAATGGATCAATCAAACAACAATTAAACCAATTCATCATTTCATAATGTAAATTAAATCTTGATAAAATAACTCTAGACATATTCATCAAATAAGATTCACCTTTTAACCATCATACATGTACTTCTATAAATTATAATAGAGGAACAAAAGATATCTAATAATTTTGTCAATTCATGAAAATAATTAAAAGAAACACAAATCTGCAACTACTAGAGTTGTGAGTAAAGGGGGCCCTCCCTTACTCACAACCCCTTTAACTTGTAAAGGAGTTTACGCAATGATATCAACAGAACATGGAATTTTATATTAATCTGGACAAATATTAGAGTAGTATAGAAGTCTAGTATATCCGCCTCTCCTTGCAAATGAAACATAAAAGTATTTATACAAGTGTAGAGGCATAAAGTTCTCCAAATTAGGAAAACTAACATACTACAATTGTTTTCTAACAATAACTGGAAAATAAAATAAAAATAGACATGTTGAGTTTGATCCATGACTAAAAGCATGGATCAAACTAATCTCGTTGAGTTTTTGGAGCTATTTCCTAATATGGGCATCTCTGAGAGGACTAAAGGTCTAGGAAGTTTCGGTGGCAATTTTGAGGCAACGAATAGGACAACACCCATGTAACTGGATTTCTTAACAATAACCCATGTTTTCGTTCTTCTCAACGCTAGTCAGAACATTTTCAATAGTCAAGATCATTGCGGGAAATCAGAGTAGTTACAAGAAATCAACGTATCTATAGGAAATCAATGATCCTACAGGAAATTACGGGATGTCTGTAGGAAATCACGGAATCGCTTCGGAAGATAGTTGGTCTACAAAATATTTGGTCAATAGCCTTGAAATTACAGATAACTTAATGAGTAACATTAAAATTAAAAAAATACTCAAGAATAAAGTGAAATGATACTTTTTAGAATGATTTGCATACCTTAAAGCTCACAGAACCCTTTTCGTCAAAACACATATAGTATGGAAAAAAAAAGACTTATTAAGGGTAAAAAAGAGTTCTAAACGGGGGAAGCAAGGCCTTAGAAATGTTATAAAAAATGAAAAAAGTCGGGGCTCAAAATATCCCCCACACCGAACTCCTTGCATGTAGCCTATGCTAGAAAAAATATTGCAAGTCCGAAGGAAAATTCACTCTTTTCCCTATGCTGCAGCTAGTACAACCAGCTGATCGAATTTTTCCCTGATGGACTCAATCTTTCAGAAAATTAGTTCAGTACTACTTATTCTTCTTCTGTAGGTGATCAATTTTAAACTATTTTTTCTTCATGATTTGGCATGCCTTATGATGCTTCACTTTCCACTCATCTATTTTTTTCTGCAAGCGTAGGTTTTTCTCCTTTAGAATTTTTTTTTCCTTATGAAGAACATATTCAGACATTGTCAAATAGATGATAGTTTCCTCCATCTCCTTTTGGGACTAATATTTCTTAGAAGTTTCCTCATCCCATGATGCCCTTTAGAGGACTCAGGAAGACTTGGTTCCTCCCACTCTCGGAAATATTTGATTGTTTTATTCCCACTATCCTGAAGTCGTGGATCTTGGAAAGACTCATCCTCCAACCCTTCCTTGTAAACAAACTCAACTGACTCAATCGTCTCATGGTTTCCCTTAGAGAATTCTCAGGGCTTCTTATCCTTCTTATCAATTTTAATTTGTTCTACCCCATCCTCTATAGTTTCATTTATCACCAGCTTCTTCACCTGGCCTATCGTAAAATGCCTAGTAGGAGGATAGGTAACCTTTGACGACTTAGGCTACTTCCCTACAATTTTCCCAATTACCATTGCCTCCTCATCTTTCTTAACCTCCTCTTTCAATTGACCATGGGAAAGGGGTTTCTTTGTTGACTTCTCCCCTGGTTCTGCCTCTTTGATTTTTGGTAAATCAAGCTCCTCCTCGTCATGCACAAAGTAATTCTAAGGTAATCATGTGGAATCCCCTTGATCCACTCTAGGTTTGCATGCTCTTTTCTGAGGAAGGGTAAGCAAATGTCCTTGTTGAATCGCTAGTTTTTAAACCGATGCTCTCCTTCTCATGGAATTCCATAGGCTTGGGCTACTAACTCCTTCATCAATGTGAAATTAACATTACCCACCTACGCCCTATCACCATTTAAGTTTATGGTGAAAGACTTCATCACCTCTGGCTTATGCCCTCTAAAATTTAGTAACAAAGGCAACCATCCAGCCTTCTCCAACATTTCCTTACTATGTGAGTAAGAATCCAATAATGCAGGACCCTGAGTTTTGAACCTAATAGCACACCACATTTTCAATTGTACGTAGGAGTGGGAGGGAGAAGAGTTCAATCCAATTCGACGATATGCTTCTAATCCAAAGAGAGATAATGGAAAATCGGATAAGAACAAGAATGGTTTAATTTAAGAAAGTTTTAGGGTAATTAGGCAACTTCGAATGACACGAAAAGTGGTCATGATTTCCATCATGATCTGTTATGTGGGAAAATTGTTGGGAAAAAATCGACATAGACATCAGAATAATAATCAGGAATGGGAACTCATGTTATGACACAAATGGCTCATACCCGCCTTATTCTGTGAGGGTGGCCATGACTTGTACTCATAAAAACTCAAAATTTTCGTACCATTACCTTTTTAGCATAAGTATTCTAATGCTAAAAGGCTTGATCTTACCTTACAATGGTCGAGTACCTTGGGTGACGATTGCACTTGCTTTGGAATAATAAACCACTTATAAACCATATCATATGCAAGATGGTGTAGTTACATGGCCTCAACTAATGATGAAGATGATGAGTACTTTCCACATTATTTAATATAATGTTCTTCTTGAAATTTGTTCTTCAAGAGATAAGTGATTTGTTGTAGGAAATGCAACTGCTAAACTTCTTTGCAGGAAATCGCTCTGTAGGAAATTTTGTTCTCCAAGATATGGAGAAAGAAAGAATCTCAATCAAAAAGATGTGGCATAAATTTATATGCAAAAGGACAAGAGAATCAATGGGTCATCGACAATGGATGCTCCAAGCACATGACATGTCATAAAGAGAAACTTCATTCATATAATTCCCTAGAAAAGGAAAAGAATGTCTCATTTGGAAATGACACACCAGCTGCCATTAAAGGTAAAGAATTTGTTTTCTTGAAAGAAAATGTTAAAGCAGGAAATGTCATGTATGTAGATGGTTTGAAGCATAACATGTTGAGTGTCAATCAAATGTGTGATCAAGGAAATGAAGTTTTGTTTCAATAAAACAAATGTGTGGTTCATGAGGTTGATACATGAAAGGCTGTAATCAAAGGTACAACAACCCCAAACAATTTATGCATACTAAAAGGAGGACAACAACAATGCTATTTAAGAAAATAGATGAAAATTTCCTATGTTACAGAAGATTGGGGCATCTAAGATTTTCTAAAATAACGAAAGCATCCATGCCCAAGGCAGTTCATGATCTTCTAGTTATAAGCATCTCAGAAGATACCATATGCAAACCATGTCAAGTCGGTAAGAAAACCAAAGTTAATTTCATTGAAAAAGAAGGATCAACAAGTAAGCCTCTTGAACTCATCCATACTGATTTATGTGCACCAACAAGAAAAAAGTCACCTCATGGAGAAGAATACTTTATTTTATTTATTGGTGACTTTTCCAAGATGTGTTGGATAGGTCTACTAAAGCATAAAGATGAAGCATTTGAAAAGTTTAAAGCCTTCAAATATTTAGTCAAAAATGAGTCAGATTGAAAAATCAAATGTGTCAGATCTGATCGAGGGAGAGAATTCATATTAGATGAATTCTTTGACATTTTTTAACAACGTGGAATAAAAAGGAAATTCTTCATCGCCAGAACTCCTTGAAAAAATGGTGTGGTGGAAAGAGTGGACATAAAATTTCACAAATGGCTTGAGCTATGCTTGATGTATCTGAAACTCCGGCAACCTTCTGGCATGAAGCTGCATATGTTACTGTGACTATGCTCAACAAAGTGAATGTTTCGGTGAATAACGATCAAAATCCATATGAACTTTGGTATGGTAAGCCTCCCACTGTAAAACACTTTAGTTTTTTTGGAAGCAGATGTTTCATCAAAAGGAATGATGAAAAACTTGGTAAGTTTGAACCCAAAGTAGACTAAGGAATTCTTCTTGGTTATTCATGGAGAAGTAAAGGATACAAATGTTATAATAAAATACTTTGGAAAATTGTTGAATGCATTGATATTGTAATTGATGAAGCATGCAGAAATCTAGAGCAAATGAAATCAATAGAGGAATATGACAATGAGGAATATGGGGAATTCTTTCCCATATCAAATCAAAATGATGTAGAGGAAGAAACCAATAACGCACTAGAAGAAGATACAACAGACATGGAAATGACTCCATCTAGGTATGTTCAGAAGAATCATCCAGAATCTCAAATTCTAGGAGAAAAAGGGTGTAGAGTACAGACAAGAAGAACTATGACAAGAACCTCAACTTATATAGCATTAATATCCTCCAAAAAACCATATAATTTAAATGAATCTAGCAAATATGAATGTTGGGTTAAGGCCATGGATGAAGAAATTGACCAAATTGGAAAGAATAATACTTGGGAATTAGTTCCTAGACCTCATGATAAATATGTTGTAGGAAAAAAATGGCCATTTAAGAATAAGTTGAATGAAAATGGAGAAGTTATTAGAAACAAGGCAAGACTTGTTTGTAAAGGGTATGCTCAACAAGAAGGTATAGATTTTGAAGAAACTCTTACAGCTGTTGCCAGACTTGAAGCCATAAGAATGTTTCTTGCTCCTTCTAGTTTTCAAATATTCAAAGCATATCAAATGGATGTAAAATAAGCTTTTCTTAATGGAGATTTAGAAGAAGAAGTTTATATTGAGAAACTAGAAGGACTCATCCTAGCAAATGACAAAAAATCCGTATGCAAGCTGAAGAGGGCTCTTTAGGGTCTGAAACAAGCTCAAAGGACTTGGTATTACCATCTTCACAAATATCTGCAACAACAAGGTTTCACAAAAGGTTCTGCAGATAAAAACTTATACACAAAGATTGAAAATGATAAATGGCTAATTATTGTTGTTTATGTTGATGATATCATCTTTGGTAGTAATGATGAATCTATGTGTTAGAATTTTGCTTCGATAATGGAGCAAGAATTTGAAATGTCCTTACTTGGTGAACTTACTTATTTTCTTGGTCTACAAGTACAAAAGAAAAAAGATGGTATTTTTCTTTGACAAACCAAATATCTCAAGTAGATCTTGAAGAAGTACAGAATGGAATATTCTAAACCAGTATGTACTCCAATGGTAACACGATGGAGTCTCAGTTATAACAACGAATCACCAGCAGTAAACTAACAAACTTACAGATCTATGATTAGAATTCTTCTTTATCTAACAGGTACCAGACCTGATATCAATCATGCAGTAGGAATTGTTGGAAGGTTCCAAGCAAATCCAAAGGAATTACATCTTCAGGGAGTTAAAATAATTTTCAAATATCTTAAATCAACTTAAGACTTTGGATTATGGTATCCTAAAGATACAGATCTTACTCTTCATGCATATATATATATATGTGGATTGGGTAACAAATTTTGATGATTGAAAGAGCACTAGTGCAGGTGAATCCTATATGGGTTCACAATTAGTTTTTTGGTTCAGCAAGAAACAAAGTTTGATTGCCTTATCTATAGCTAAAGCAAAATATGTGGCTGCCACATCTTGCTGCATACAACTACTTTGGATGATGCAAACATTGCAACACATTTAGATCACATGTACTCCGCCCATCTCCATTTTGTGTAATAATAAAAGTGCCATCAGTGTTTCGAAAAATCCTATCATGCACTCCAAGACCAAGCACATGCCCATTAAGTACCATTTTCTATGAGAACAAGTTCTTGAACAAAAGGTTAAATTTGAGTATGTTCCCTCCGAAGAATAGGTTGCTGATATATTCACCAAACCAATTCCTAGAGAAACATTTGAATATCTCACACAAAAGATGGGAGTAGTTGCTGCATCATTGTGCTGTTAAATCTAGTTTTCATAGGAATGTTCTTATATGCAGGTTTCATGAAGTATAGTCGCGTATATACATGGGTTTCTATTGCTGCAGAAGCATATATGTTTCTCTGACAGAAAAAATAGTGGCTCAAACTTTGATATGGGTCCTCAGTTTGATATTGATGATTACAGTCTGGCGATATGCTTTGTTCATTGATTTTTATCTCACTCACAAAGATTCCTTGACGAATGATTTGTTGACAATGCACATGTAGCACAAGTTCAGGGGGAGCATTATCCTTCACACACATTCTGCATTGTTGGCATTATGGTTGCTGAGTTCAGCTATGGCTTCAGATATTTATATCATTTGTTGCATAAGTCATGTAAAGACGTAGGGTGTGATATGACTCCTTCAATCATAGTCTATATTTGAATGAGTTGTATTTGACATATGATGTAATTTGTATCCCCACTATGCATGGGATGGATGATGTAATAGTTGTTTTATTTCTGTCATGTATAAATAATTGGTATATCCACACTTCGTTGGGTGGATGAGTCAAATGTGTTGTATCCCCACTTGGTTGAGTGAATAATGTATGTATGAGTCACTAGTCCTGCGGAGGTCATACTCACTTATTTGAGTTATAGAGTCATGTTATTCTTTTGAAACATATCTCTGAAGACTATGCAAGTACTCACGGGGAGCATAGATAGCATAATTTATATCAAAGGGAGAGAGTAGCTTGGTCCTCCCTTTTGCCTTGATGTCAAAGGGGAGAGTATTTTCTTGTTGCTTGTTATCTCTAACAGTTTCTACAGCTTGCAGTAATCAACACCATCATGGTTTCCATCAAGTACAAATGGGGAGGATGTTTGCATTATGATACAAGCATTGTCCTTGATGTAAACTCACTCATAGGTCAGTTTAGTTTTGATAAAAGGCCACTCATAGTGTAACAGGACTATTTAGAGGTAATAGGGCATTGGTATAGAAGAACAAGAAGATGGAACTAACGTCTACTTTCCATAATGAAGACGTTGAAGGAAAATGATGGCATAAAGTTTAAGATGTATACGTAGGTCCACTTAGTCAAAACAACGTATACATGCTGGCTCACAGAACAAAACGGGTGTATATGTATACACACACTTTCACAAGAAGCAAAGCACATATATGTGTGAAAGTCAAGGAGATTCAAGAGTAAATAATACCAGGGGTCAATACCCAGGTATTAGCTCACAATATTGAGCGAAGTAATGACTGTTTGATCCCGTCCAAGAATACCATGGATCCTAAGTGGTTTTTCTCTGAGGTATTGAGAAAGACCAAAAGCTATATAAGGAGGAGAAGATCAAAAGGCTAGGGTGTGCAAGGGAAAGTCTTTCTCAAGAATACTTCTATCTGAAGTATATTTTATGTTGCAGTGGTTGTGTTTTTTATTTGATCTAAAATATTTTGTGCACCTTGAATTCAATGTTGGATGGGGATCATGAGACCTGAAATGACTTATCATTGAATGATCTGATATTCCTTGGGTTAGATCTAATTGTGTACACCTATTTTATTCTTTAAATGCCATGATCTGGGTTTGTTTGAAGTCTGGAACAGTAGCAAAGTTGTGAATTAATATTTACATATCTATATGTTGGTTCGCTTTGGTAAAAGCACATATACCTGTAGGTTCAACCCTTCCAAGTAACATTGCAAAGGAAAAGTCTATCCTTCATAAATTACTAATCTATCTAATCAATTTTGATGTTTTAGTGTTATCTGTCAATGAAGTATGCTTAGATCTGAATGTAAAATTGAATGCATAAGGAGTTTGGTGACTGATTGATTTATTTTCTAAGTGAGAAAGGTTATCTTTGTTATTGCATGTGTAAATCTTTGTAAATTAACAACAAATGTTCATTATATTGTTTGTTGGTACAAAATTGATTCAAAAGATTTATGTTTAAGTATTTTTGAAGATGTACGTAGGTTGGATTAGAGGAAGTAGTGTATACACATAGGTCGGGTTTAGTAAAGTAGCATATACATTATGATGCATGATTTTTGAGGTTACAAATTGTTATGAATGATAATGTAGGTTTTTCAATTTAGCACAGCGTTCTGATGATAGTGATCTAACTTTTCAGATTAACTGATTATTAGTTGATGCATTTTGAAAGTTTTCATGGCTCCATTATGAAAATTTGATGAAAGAAGGCCTTCATTTGTATTGTTGTGTACCAGGAGCATCCACTTTGAAAATTTATGAAACGTGTTCCCTGGAGGAAGAGACAAGTTCATAACCTTTTATAGGTCGGTGCCTATGTACTAGTAAATAGATTGGCTAGTACAAGAGCTAAAGCGTTGTAGCTCCCTTCTAGTAGAAGTTGGAAAACGAGAGAAGGTTGTAGCCTTTTGCACGTGGGTGCCAGTGTTCTCTTATGAGTCTGCACCAGTACAATATTGTAAATGGATTTTCTTAATAGTAAAAGAAGATAGAGATAACAACAACAACTAATTTTTCTCCCCCATTGGGTTTCCACCTTAAATTTTGGTGTAACTTGATGTGTGTTTCTTATTTGTGATGGTTTATTATGTTTTTACTACACCGTTTAACAAGTTACTCATGCACTGATTAAATATCAACACATGATAAATTGACTAAATCATAAGTTCTCCCAACATACGTTGGTTTCTCTAATCACAATAGCATATACACGCAAGTTCACTTCACAAAAGTAGCATATATATATATATATATATATATATATATATATATATATATATTATATATAATATATATATATATATATATATATATATATATATATATCGTGTGTGTGTGTGTGTGTGTGTGTGTGTGTTTTTGAAATGAAAAACTATTGAACTATAAATACTCATTCACCCTGCCTCTTAGTATTGTTTCTAACATACTCGCACCATGCGAGTAAAATAAAAAATGAATAACTATTTTTCTTTTCTATTATTTGCACACTATAATTCATAGTATTTAGAAATAATAAAGACTATTCCCAACCTAGCACTTCACATGACTACATTAGTATTCTCAACACAATATATATATATATATATATACACACACACACACAAAGTAAAATACCTACCTTCAATGTAACTAACTGGCTAAAATTAAAAGCACCACTATATATAATTTGTTTTATACTAACAAAGATAATAATTAATTGTCATCGAATCAGGTACTTGGAATTCTCACACGTGTTTTCCGCCCAAGCAAGAATTGTTTCATCTAGTTCATCCACGAGCTAAGAAGTTATTTCCTATCCACGACATCCAAAACCCCCTTGTTGATCCGTTTAGAAAGTATTCAATACATCTCTTTCCTGATAATGCTTCCTTTAACGACGTCATGCTTTTATGGATTTTCTTATCCGTTACCTAGGATTTTCTATAAAGGCCTATGTTTTTCTTCGATGGTGCTTTTACATTTTTCCAAGATTAGAACCTTTCTCCAACTCAGAAACTTAATGGATATTTCTCTCCCATCCATTACTATTATCTAAAATTTAATTCTATAATTCTTATCATGAACGATGATCCAATATCATTTTCCACTAAGATTTTATTCTTTGTTTTGGAAAGAATCTCTGCTCTAGATGTCCCATTCCCAACTACATACGACTCATTTATTTATTCTCTAACAATGATTTAATTACATCATTGTTCCTATATTTTCTGTGGCATTTCCACCGACCTATCCAAACAAAATTTTGGTGATGGAGGGTTATTACATTATCGTCCTATTAATTAACACCATCCTCAATGTTTTTTGTCAAGGTTTATATTTGTTTATGTATCTGTGAAACCATGCTGCATGACTTTTCCTGTTTCCATATTCTAGCTTTCATGCACCATTGCACCTTTATTCTGAGTAACAGCTCGCTTACAATTGTTTTTTTCGAGATACTTTTTTTTATGTTATGTAAAAAAAAAATCAATCAATTGGAATGAAAGTAGAAAATATCAATTATCATGCTACAGTGCCAATTTTATTGGTTTTGTGTAGTTTTAGTATCCTGCAAATCCCTTTGCATTATCTAAGAACTTTCCTCTTCTCTTGACCAAAACGTATTTGCTTCCTGTCTTTCCCTATTTATGATGAGTGTATTTTTTTTTCTTCGTTTCGTAGACGATCCAATTAAGTTGCACCTACATTTTTGCATTCCTTCCATGCCATCTCTAGCATATATTTTGAATATGTTGCATAACTTCCCTCTCCACTAAATATATTGTTTACATGTAGCCAACAAGATTAATATTATTAATACATACTACCTTTATAGACATGAGGCCGTGTACATTATCATAACTATGACTCATTTATAAACCTCAAGATACATTATCGTATCACTTTGCACATTGCACATAGGAAAATATCAATGAACAATGAACTATTTATAACAAGTTATAATTTAGCTATAAATTTTTTTCCACTTACACATCTATGGTTTCACTACATTGTTAGTCTATTATTATCATATCATGCAGGTGGACCCTACAATGATCATTCACCACTAATCTCTATTTTAAATACTAGTGGTTAATCAGTAACTCATTGTTCAACCACAATCAATATCATGTGTTTCACACTTTATCATACCTTGTTTTCTTTATTTCTTCAACACAAGTTTCTAGTTAATTTTTTTTTTAGATTGTTCCATTCTTATCTCTTCCACTAATTTAAGTTGGTTATCTCTTATTAGTAGCTAATATCCCTTTTACTCATTAGTTTGATATTCTACTATCGCTTCACTCATATTTTATATATTTAGAAGCAGAACATTCTACACATATATATCTTGTTGATTTCCATCCAAGATTGGTTCGAGCCACTTCTTATATTATTGTCATTAATTTTCTCTCCTAGACTTTGCTATCGTTTCCATTATATGTCTCAAATGATAATTATTTTTTACAACTCCTTAACTCAAGGAGTTTACTTATTCCAACTATCTGAGTTGTTTTTTCTATCTATGTTTATATATCACAATGACTTATCTTTGATAATTGTATTGTATTCTCCTTTCTTGATTAATAAATTTGTTCAACAAAATACTAAGTATTCCCTATTCCAATTTACATCATTTCTTCTATTATTGTGAGAACCTATAGTAGATTCCATGTGTTACCCACATCAGATAGCATTGACTTTGTTAGATTACTATTTTTCATTTCCACTTATTAATGGTTCCTACCTCTAGTAGATTTATTATGCATTTCTAGCATATTTTAGCCTTCGTTTCTCATGTAGAAATGTATCCACCGTCGTTATATCTCTAAACTAACCATTTTTCAGAACCGATTTCACGGATTTGATGGATTCTCTTCACTCTTTAACATTATGTATCTTATATTTCTTGACCCTTTAGCCTTACTCAAGACTGTAAATAAGGATGGTGCCTCGATTTTTTTGTCCATTTAGATCCAAATGCGAACAATTATTTTATAGTTACATATCTTTATATCAAACATTAACCCACAATTCCTTAGTCATAGTATTCATATATAATGCTCTAATCAAATTATTCTCATACATGGTAAATCATATCCTCAATCGATCGGAAAGAATAATGATTCTCACCTTTAAGAATAAGAGATTATATTTCCGTAGTTTGACACAGGTGGGAGTTAACCTCCTCTTAAATCTAGCAAGTATCTTTCTTGTGATTGAATTCAAGCTAATGCATTTACAAATTTTGATCTTTTTGATCTTATCAAACAAAAAAAATCCCATCTACAGGTTTTTATTTCAAACCGTGATCTAAGTTAAATTTATTGCCTGTAACATTTGTTAAATCCTAGATGCCTTGTCCTTCTACCAACACAAGTCATTTGGTAGTGGAAATATTCCTACTTTGTGGAAATACGTTAATAATATTTTTTTTTTGTATTCCCTACCTATTCCCTCTCTACAGATATAATAATTTTAAAGATTTTCTTCCATGGTTTTGGTGTACCATTTACACTTATGTATCAAAGGTTTATCATTCAGCTAGACTACTCTTGTGTTTTCCTATCAACATTCTTCCTTTATCCAATGATATTGTTACAATTCACCATCTCATAATTCTTTTTAATTCATTTTATCTTCCAATATTGGAAGTTTATAGTAGGTTCATAGTAATAATTGCAATCATCATTTTATTACATGTAATGTGAGGTGTGCTTTCTAAGGTATTCATACTACTACAACTAGCACACATTGGTACACATGCTAAATCCATGATGCTTAATTTTCACTTGCATTCACATCTTACCCACATGATTTCAATATGATCAACAACATTAATATAAATAAATTATGTGCCACTATCATGGACATTGCTTACTTAGAAACTGTAAGCAATTAAACATTATTTTTCAATACAAATAATGTCACATGTCCCTTTTTTTGTGAAGATTATCGGTAGCTAAATATTTTATGGAATACACAAATATTCTTATTTTCCATTTTGGTGTGCATTGTTGGGTTTGACACCCACATGTGTTTATATACCTTAAAACATCCATACAAGTTCTTATGAATTCTTTTCTTCTATTTTGAGTGATGAATCCTAGGTGATGGCTCACTTATATAAAAGTAATATCCAGTCATTGGATTCTACATTGTATCTTGCAAATATACCTTTAGCTTTACCAAGTTTGTTCCACACCTATGTCTTTGGAGGAGTTTATTGAACTCCCACTCCAGCACCCAACAAGTAACTAACCCACCCAATATTTCAGCCATATCATCACCTTTTCTTGTCTCTTTCCAATAAATTGAAATAATTTAATAATCATATTAACTACATGGATAATCCATATCCCTCCACACACGTTCTCGTTCTTTTTCCATCAAGAGAATCAGATTTCATGAATAACCATTTTGAATCCTTACTCCATGATCTATCACTTTTACATAGGAATACTCGCACTATGCGAGTAAAATAAAATATGAATAACTATTTTTCTTTTGTATTATTTTCACACTATAATTCATAGTATTTAGCAAGATAAATACTATTCCCAACATAACACTTCACACTACTCTATTACTATTCTCAACACATATATATATATATATTAATATATATATATATATATATAGACACACACACACACACACACACAGATATATATATATATATATATATATATATATATATATATATATAATATATATATATAAATATATTATATTATATATATTAGACAAATAGATAGTAAAATTCTACCTTCAATGTAGCTACATGGCTAAAATTAAAAGCACCATTATATACAATTTGTTTATACTAACAAAGATAATAATTAATTGTCATCAAATCAAGTATTTGAAATTCTCACATGTGTTTTCGACCTAAGAAAGAATTGCTTCCTTTAGTTCATCCCCAAGCTAAGAAGCTCTTTCCTATCCATGGCATCAAAAACCCCCTTGTTAATCCCTTTAACAAGTATTTAATGCATTTCCTTCATGATAATGTTTCCTTTAACGAAGTCGTGCTTTTATGGATTTTCTTATCCATTAACTAGGATTTTCCATAAAAGCCTCTCTTTTTCTCCAATATTGCTTTTATGCTTTTCCGAGCTATGAATATTTCTCTGGCTAAGAAACTTAATAGATATTTGTCTCCCATGCATTAATATTATCCAAAATTTAATTCTATAATTCTTATCATAAACACTTATACAACCTCATTTTCGAATGATATTTTATTCTTTGTTTTGGAAATAATCTCGACTCTAGATGTCCCATTCCCAAGTACATACACCTCATTTATTTATTCTCTAACAATTGTATAATTACATCATTGTTCCTATATTTTCTATGCATTTTCCACCAACATAACCAAACCAAATTTTGGTGATGGAGGGTTATTACATTATTCTCCCCTTTAATTAACATTGTCCTTGGTTTTTTTTGTCTAGGTTTATATTTTTTTAATGTCTCCGTGAAATATTGTTGCATGACTTTTACTGTTTCCATATTTTAGCTTTCATGCATCATTCACAAGGACTTCACTCAATGTACCTCTAACATATCATGTGCATTCGTAGCATACTAAACAATGCCCCTAATTTGACTACATATTGGAAAATACCTTTGAAAATCACATTATTTAACCCCCTACCAATATAAACCCAATATACCTTCTCAAATTAAAAAAAACCTACTTTCACTAGATATTGTAGGTATCCACTTTTTCATTAAATTTTTTTATACCCCTTCATATTTTTCATTAGCTTTGAGCTCCATTTTTTACACTTACCAATATAAAAAACCTTTACCCCCTATATATCCCCCATTATCTTATGTCATTTATTCCTCAATATATATACCCCAATACGAATGCACGTGATATGATATTTCTCTCGTAGTGAAGCCCCCATGGCATCATTGCACCTCTATTCTGAGCAACAACTTGCTTACAACTCCTTTTTTCCCCAGATACTTTTTCGATGTTATCTCAAAAAAATTCAATGAATTAGAATGAGAGTTATCGTGTACTTTTTTACATGTAATAATCTTGTATGAAAAAATTATAATTTTAAATATGACTAGAAAATACTAGTTAACTTGCTACAATGGCAATTCCACTAGTTTTGTGCAGTTTTAGTATCCTACATAACCCTTTGTGTTATCTGAGAACTTTCCTCTTCTCTTCACCAAAACATAGTTTCTTCGTGTATTTCCCTGTTTATCACGAGTAGATTTTATTTTCTTTCATTTGGGTGACAACCCAATTAAGTTGCACCAACATTTTTGCAATCCTTCCATGCCCTCTCTAGCATATATTTTGAATATGTGTTGCATAACTTCCATCTCCACTCAACATATTGTTTACATGTAGTGAATAAGGTCAACATTATTAATATATAGTACTTTAATAGACCTGAGGCCGTGTACATTATCATAATTATGCCTCATTTATAAACCTCAAGATGCATTATGGTATCTTTCTTTACACATTGCTCATAGGAAAATATCAATGAACATTGAAATATATATAACACGTTATAATTTAGCTATAATTTTTTTTCCACTTACACATTTATGGTTTCCGTTATATTGTTAGGTTATTATTATCATATCATGTAGGTGGACCCTACAATGCTCATTCAACACTAATCCACGTTTCAAATACTGGTGGTTAATCGGTAACTCATTATTCACCCACAATCAACATCATGGTTTCACACTTTATAATACCTTGTTTTCTTTATTTCTTCAACACAACAAGTTTCTAGTTTCAATTTTTTTTAGATTGTTCCATTCTTATCTCTTCCACTAATTTAAGTTGGCTACCTCTTATTAGTAGTTAATATCCCTTTTGCTCATTAGTTTGATATTCTACTTTCGCTTCACTGGGATTTTAGATATTTAAAGTAGAACATTCTACGGATAGATATCTTATTGATTTCATTCCAAGGTTGGTTCGAGCCACTTCTCGTCTTATTTTCATGCATTTCCTTGCCTAGACTTTTCTATTGTTTCCCTTATATGTCTCAAATGATAGTTATTTTTTAAAACTCCTTAACTCGACGAGTTTACTTACTCCAACTATCTCAAATCTTTTTTCTATTTAGGTTAATATATGGAAATAACTTATCTTTTATCATTGTGTTGTATTCTCCTCTCTTGATTAATAAATTTTCCAACAAAATATTAAGTATTCCCTATTGCAGTTTACATAATTGCTTATATTATTGTGAGAACCTATAAGATATTCTATGTGTTACCCACATCAGATAGCATTGATTTTATAAGATTACTAATTCTCATTGTGACTTATTAATGGTTCCTACCTTTGGTAGATTTATTATGCATTTCTAGTGTATTACAACCTTAATTTCTTCTACAGAAATATGTCAAACACCCTTATCTCTTTAGACTAACATTTCTTCACAGCTGATTCATGGATTTGAGGGATTCTCTTCACTCTTTAACATTAGCTGCCTTATATTTCTTGAGCCTTCACCCTTACTCAAGACTCTAGATACACATGGTGCCTCGAATTTTTTTTCCATTTAGATCCAAATGCCAACAATTGTTTTATAGTTACATATATTTATATCAAACATTAACCCACACTTCCCTAGTCATAGTACTCAGATATAATGCTCTAATCACCTTATTCTCATATAGGGTAAATCATATCCTCAAACGGTTAGAAAGAATAATGACTGTCACTGTTACTAATAAGAGATTATATTTCGATAATTTGTCATAGGTGGGAGTTAACCTCCTCTTAAATCTAGCAAGTATCTTCCTTATGATTGAATTCAAGCTCATGTGTTTCCAAATTTTGATATTTGTGATATTCTCAAACAAAAAAAATCCCATCTATAGGTTTTTATTTCAAACCTTGATCTAAATTAAATTTATTTCCTATAACATTTGTTAACTCCTAGATCCCTTGTACTTCTGCTAATATGGGTCAATTGTTAGTGGAAAGATTGGTACTTTGTGAAAAATATGCTAATAGTATTGTTTTTTAGTATTCAAAGCCTATTCCCTCTCTACACATATAGTAAGTCTAACTAGCAATTGTCCCAAAAGGTACAAAGAGAGGCCGATAGGATTATTAAATTGGAATTGTTGAATTTTTCTAGAAGAGTTAATTGGTTTGTGAAAATTATGGGGAGTGTTATGGACAAAACCAGTAGTAGAATTAGCATTGAGAATAATATAATATTCATAGACTGAAGTTTACTTTTGAATAAAATATAATTAATTACATTAATATTAGGGTCTATAGGGTCATCCAAGATAAGAGTGCATTCATCTTAGAAGCTTCAAGGTTTAGGGGAACCCTATTTATCTAACCCAAGAATATCAGTCCTAAATATTGGGGAGATTAGAGCTAAGAAGAAGTCTAGTGATTCCATTAACAAGATTTGTGAAGCCTTTGGCCTAGCAATATTGTGGGGGAGTAAATAAATTTAAAATAAAACTTTGTTTCTATGATTGGAAAAGTATGTAAACCATTTAGTTAACATGTAAAGTAATTGCAAATGTGAAAAGAAGAAAAAAAACAACTATACATGGTAATACAAACCTATTGAAACTAAAAAGAAAAAAGAAAAAAATATCATAGAATACAATAGAAATATCATAGATTAAGGGAAAAAAATGAGCTATAAAATATAAACAACAGAATATTATTTTCCATGTGGAGGAAATATAAAATCAATGCTTCTTCATTATCAAATAAATATTTCAAAATACCTTCCTATTTAGACTAAGATCATGAACCTACCATGAACATACCTTGTAATTATACATAGCATTAAAATAAACAAAGAAAATGCATAATTGGGCTTTATCAAAAATTAACCATAAATAACCATAAAGGGTTCGATTTGAATTCAGTATATAGTTTTCTCATAGACCCAAAGTGTATATATATAAACATAAAGAGTTTATATAATATGACCATGCAAGACTAACCCCATACAGAGAAATGCAAATACAATAAACCCAAATAAAGCTATAAAAAAACAATATTTATAAATAAATAAACATTGTTCCAAGTGGTGAGATGAATAATTATAGTGAACCGACTCATGCTAGCAATATACAATTATGGTTCTTAAGGTATTACGGGAAAAATTGCATAAAGTTGGCTAGTGCAAAGACCTCTTGAATGCATATAAACCCTGAGCTTCGAATCCTAGAGTGGTCTCAGCCATTTGAGAGCCTGTATAATTTTATAGAAAATAAAACATTTGTAAGAACTTGCAAATGGCATAGCTGAGATGAAAAGATTGGGGATAATTTGTCTAGAACAAGGGGGTCTCCTAGGATACCTGTGTTCATAAACACCTGCGAACAAAAAGATACACGGACATCAGTTAGGGTATACGAGAAGGCCTTCGAAAAAATTATTATGAGCACTATAATGAGTTTAGACAGAGAAAGTAAGAGTTATACATGTTCATATAGCATGAAGACAAAGACATACAACCCTGTTCCAAATGAAATTATATATATATAAGCGGTGAATGTTGCCGACAAAGAAATCCCTTTGTGCAAAGAGAAAACTAGAACTCAAACAAAATTTGCCCGGTGCGAGTCAAACGAAACCACGTACGCCTTGAAATCCTGAAGTTAGAGGCATTATTTATAGAAAACCAGTCTAGGGCTTCCCCTTTGAAACCCTAACCAAATCTACAATTAGAGGCAAAAGTAACAATGGAAAAGGAATTATCACCGGAAAGAAGGATAATAAAATAGCTGAGAACCACAGTTGATAAAAGAATATTCGAGCAATTTAGACCAGAGAGTAATTACCTTGACATGTGCACTAACAAGTTCCCTGTGGGTGAATTCGAATGAAAAAAGTTGAATGATACAGAATTAAGCACTAAGCAGGAAGGTCCACCTATGTTTCCCCATCAATAAATAAATTGCAATCCCATTTTCTCCACAGTCTCTTGGTTGTTCAGTGGGATGATCTTCTTCTGACCATAAGTAGGAATCCGGTATCTCATCATGCATTGAATTAGTTGCTGAAACGCTCTTGAAAGTATGAGACAGAAGGCTCATCTTAACAACGTGTACTTGTTTATCAAATAAAAGAACGCAACACCTAAATGCGAAGTGAAAGTAATAGGCAAACGAACGCTAGCGACTTTGCCTGCAATTTTCCATGAAGTGACTGCATACGATGAATCTTTTTGCAGATTTATCATTGCCATTTGAGAAGAATTAATAAAAAATCACTCGATTTTGATATGGTAATTGGCCTAAAAATCTGCTAATCTTATGAAAAAGCAGTAAAAATATATTTCCATGCCATGGAGTGCACAATAAAACTCGAAGGTGAAAATAAGGCAACTCAACTAATATTTGGAAAAAGCAGTCACACTTCAAATCAATGGTTGAAAGTGTCTCACCTGATCGAACGGAGCAGGTTAAAAGTGTTGACGATTGTTGATGCATAGGAAGGCCTATCGGCCTAAATATTTTCTTCCTTGGTTTTGGTTTACCATTTACACTTTTGTCTCAAAGGTTTATTATTCCTCTAGACTAGTCCTATGTTTGTCTATCAACATTCTTCCTTTATCGAGTGATATCGTTACAATTCACCAGCTCATAATTATTTCTAATTCATTTATCTTCCAATATTGGAAGTTTATAGTAGGTTCACACAAATAATTGTTATCATCATTTTATTACATCTCGTGTGAGGTTCCATTTTTAAAGTAGTCATACTATTGTAATAGCACACGTTGGTACACATGTTAAATATGTGCTACTTAATTTTCACCTGCGTTCACATCTTATCCACATGTTTTCAATATCTTCAACACCATTAATATAAATAAAAAATGTGCCACTATCATGGAATTTGCTTATTTAGAAACTGTAGGACAATTAAACTTTTTTTTTTCTAATATAAATAATGTCACATGTCCTTTTTTTTGTCAATATTATCGGTAACTAAATCTTGTATAAAATAGACAAATATTCTTCCTTTCCAATTTGGTGTGCATTGTTGGGTTTCACACCCGGATGTGTTTATATACCTTAAAAAATACATACAAGTTGTTATGAATTGTTTTCTTCTATTTCGAATGATGAATCCTATGTGATGGCTCACTTATATAAAAGTAATATCAAGTCATTGGATTCTACATTGTATCTTGCAAATATCCCTTCAACTTCACCAAGTTTGTTCCACACCTAGATTTCACCCTTCATCATTTCACACTTAACTCCTACGTTTGGACTAATTTAGGTTTACAGTTTTTGGACTACGGAGTGTCAATATTTTTGCACGCATATCACCCTCTTTATAGATCCTTAACCCATGTGATTATCCATTCATTTCCATTCTTCTTCCTTTCCAATATATAGGTTGGAAAAATATGTTAGCAATGATCTTCTATTCTGTATATGTTAATAGCTTAGGAAGTGTTTTGTTATGGACCAATGGACATGCTATAACCTTGATATTGATTTCCTTATGCTCCAGTTCTAAAAATTTTATTTTCTATATTCCTTTATTTTCAAGTTTTAATCCTTTATATTCTCACCATGAAGCTATATTCGCGATGCCAAATTTAAATTATCTTTAACTGTTTTCGTGAACTTAGAGATTGCTTAACACATCTCTGAAACTATATGGTTATATTCAATTTGGAAGTAATTGTACTGAATCATACTTATATACACCATTTAATTCTTATCAGGATTTCTCACTTGATGTCTATTGGTTCACATTACTTCCCATTAGGCCATACTTTATAGAGACATGATTTTAATGCCTATATATATATATATATATATATACATTTTTTTTATTTTGATATGACAAAATTATATTATTTTGTATCTATCTCTAGATTCATTATAATGATCTATATTTTAAAGATAACCTACACGCTTCCTCCCTCATAACCCCAACACTTTTGCTAGTTTTTTATTTCAACACTTGGCACTTTTCACCTTCTAATTTCAGTTCTCACCTTTTCATTATCACTGACTTCCTACTAACACTGGACATCCTTAACAGTACATCCTTAACTGTATAGATTACCTATTTGTTCATTCTAACAAGAATCACTTTGTAGACAATGTAATTTACACATACATTACCTTTCTTGTCGATACAATTATGTACTATACTAGTACCACGTCTGTACCCTAAGACCCTTAGGTCCAAGGGTTGATCCTATGCTCTAATACCACTTGTCATGTACCTTAATTATACAATTTTGTTTTTAAATCCACCATCTAATTCATTGTGCTTATTGGGTTTAGATTGACAAGGAATTGCATTTGATTCACCTCATTCTAATATGTTACCATTATGCTTGTCCTATTATAAGCCTCATTAGGATTGATATTGTGATACCTCACCCTAAGGCTCATATGATAATTTTATTATCTTTGGTATGACCTTAGTAATGTATAGACATTACTCATTCATGATCACAATGCGTAGTTTCTCAGCTTAAGAACCATAGTCCATAAAACTAATGTGTGTCTCGCGTGTTGTTTCTTCTCACAAATGTGAAGTATCTAATATTGCCTACCAATCCTAGAATAAAAATATCACATACATTACTTCATGTCATACATACATTTACGTTACAATTTTTTTTGTTATCCACGTTGATTGAACATCCACATACACCCTATGCCTTACCTCTACTGTAAATGAATGTTATAACACTAAGGAGAATTATTGTGAGATTTACAATTGGAGATTGCTTGATCCATGAGATTAATACTGATGAAAACATTATGTTTTTTCATATTTACTACCCTTACATTATAAGGTTGAACTACACTTGATTGTTTTATTAACGTCACATTTTCTTGGGTAGTATAATTTATTGTAGCATACAACCATTGAGCGTGTATCTACCAAGGTTCTCATGGAATAATCATTCTTGTATTTATTACAAACTTAGTTAATTTGAAACATGAATGTATAAATGTGTGATGTGCTTCCCTAGGATTAGTATTTCTCTAGTATGTATTACAAACTCCACCACACAAAGTACCAAAAGGCATAAAACACTTTATACCTGGAAGGAATAGCTTCCAATCCCTCTCGGCAAGCTCACTGAATGTCGTATGCACATCACATGGGTGTTGATTCATGGATTTATTGATTTATGTGGATGGCTACGATGGGTCGAATTGATATATGCCCCCACCTTTATCACTATATGTAGTTCTGTTTTTTCCAAACATATATTTCAGCCATGTTTATTCCTCTTGCTTTTACACGTAAACCCTGATTATTGTTACCTCATCGAATATGACCCTGAATAAGTTTTTTTTTTAATGATACATGACTTCCAACTTAATTCTTACTCCCGTGATTAATGTGATTACTCTAGGCATTGTTCCATTTACAGATCTGGGGATTTGTTGTGGAGAGGTGGTTGGTACATGAAGGCATACAGGTACTCTCGAATTCACAATTTGAATTTCCATTAGACAAATTTTGAGGTCTGAAATAGGCCTCCTAAGAAAAATATACAACCAAAATAAAATTTATAAGAACCAATACGACTCAAGATGGTGATTTCAACCATGGGGGATGATTCACCATTTTTGGGGTAAAAAATTAAAAAGATTAAAAATAATAAAATAATAAAACTACTTATCTCCCTAAGGTTTTACTCAAATTTTAAGAGGGAATACTTGTTGGATGAAAATATAAATCCCCATCCAAGGAGTACCCATGTTGCACACTTTCAATGGACCCTAGTATAGGAAAAGTGAGAAATACATGAGAAAGCGTTATTGCAATCATATTTTTCATGTATTTATCACTTTGTGTAGTAGGGTCCATCAAAATTATGCAACATCGATACTCCTTTGATAATGAATAAAATTATGCATACAACGAGTGTTCTCGCTCGAAATTTGAGTAAACTCATACGGAGATAACATGAAAATACGAGTTGAAAAAGTAGTTTTTTATTTTTCCCTCTAAAATTTTATGATGTAATCTAATCTTATTTTATTATTTCCACTATTATTTTATATTTTAATTAGGAGGCCTATTTCATACCTCAAAAATCCCCTAATGTCTTGAATCTATTTTAGCTATACCCCATCTTGAAGAACTAAATTCCATCATCACTAATGATTTGTTGCAATAATATAGGAAGGACAAAGGTGTTAATGAAGAAACTCTTTCACTAGGTAACCAGTGTGGTTTCTGAAGTTTTATTTTCTCTCCAGTTGTTCCTAATCCATTTCTCCCATGTAGTCATCTTCCATTCATATGTCCATGTAGTCATCTTCATTTGAAGTCAATCCAAAAATCAACGCTCCTTTAAGCCTACTAACCTTTTTTAGTCGCTTTTGTAATTTATACCCTCCTCTACTACTGACAGAAGTTATGCAGGCATATGTACATAACTTCTTTTCAAATTTGTTTGCTTCATTGTTCAATTTCTATGTTGCCTCACATAGACACAACACTAGGTATTGGGCTTCCTATGGTTATTAAATTTGTCATATTTTCACATATTAATAGGTTTAGGATCGATACCAGCAATATGGGTTACCATGATGTGTGACATTCTTCCCGAATTTGTAAGGTTTACAAATTTGGACGAGATTTCTATCACAACTTCCTCTTTTGTACATTGTATGTATTTGGTGTAATGAATCTATAAAGTTTGTCTCTCAGATAGACATTTTACTTTGATCTTGTAACTGCTCTTTATAATGGCTTACAATTGATATATTTTCATTTGTATTATGAATTCCCTCAATGTTTGGCATTCTATGAAAATACGCGGTATCAATTTAGTTTTTTTCCTCATACATTACTTTTGTAACTGACCCCGCCAGTCTGTCATATGGCTGGGTTGCAAGAAATTTCATTCAGGTTATTTAAAGATACCCTGAGAAGTTTGTCACCCCCTGTGTAATGGATCTCATTCAATTCCCAACTCACACACTATAATTTTGAATTATGTTGGCATTCTAAATTTTAGTCACATAACTCCCTCTCTACTCATCTCATTTTTTGTTTGGCATCAAAACGTTTTTACTCTTTGTATATTCCATAAATACAGACTGGTTTTAGGCTCACCATTTCATATATTAGACACCTGGTTTGGGTGAAACATTATGGTTTCTCGATAACAAAACCACCCAATATTTTCTCCATATCATCGCCTTTTGTTGTCCTTTTCCAATAAATTGAAATAATTTAATAATCATATTAACTGAAGGGCTAATCTATACCCCTACACACATGTTTTGGTTATTTTTCCATTAAGAGAATCAAAGTTCATGAATAACCATTTTCAATCCTTACTCCATGATCTATCACTTTTACATAGGAACACTCGCATTATGCGAATAAAATTTGAACGTAATAACTCTTTTTATTTTGTGTTATTTTCAAACTACAATTCATAGAATTTAAAAATAATAAACACTATTCCCATCCTACTTTCACTTCACCCTATTGCATTACTATTATCAACACAGTATATATATATATATATATATATATATATATATATATATATATATATATATATATACACACACAGAGTAAAATTCCTACCTTCAGCGCATCTAACTTGTTAAAATTAAAAGAAACACTACATATAAAATAGATATATATACTTACAAAGATAAAAATTAATTCTCATCAAATCAAGTACTTGGAATTATCACACTTGTTTTCCAGCCAACCAAGAACTGCATCCCCTAGTTCACCACCTTGCTGAGAATTTCTTGCCTATCTAGGGCATCAACAACCCCCTTGTTGATCCCTTTAACACGTATTTAATACCTTTCTTTCATGATAAGGTTTCCTTTAGTGGCGTCCCGCTTTATGGATTTTCTTATCCATTGCCTAAGCATTTCCATCAAAGCCCACCTTTTTCTCCCACGGTGCTTTTATACTTTTCCAAGATTAGCATCTTTATCTAGCCAAGAAACTCTATGGATATTTCTCTCCCATCCATTAAGCTTATCTAGGATTTAATTCTAGAATCATTATCATGAATTCTTACCCAATCTCATTTTCAAATGAGATTTTATTCTTTGTTTTGGAAATAATCTCGTCTCTAGTTGTCCCATTCCCAGGTACACACACTTCATTTATTTATTCTATAGCAATTAGTTAATTACATTATTGTTCCTATATTTTTCGTGGATTTTCCACCAACCTAACCAAACAAGATTTTGTTGATGGAGCACTATTACAGTTTGACAATGGTTAACTATGTTAACCATGTTGACCATAGGAGAGCATCATTTAACAATGTTTATCTTGGTTGACCACATCTTCTATGGTTTTTTATCATTGATAATGGATGAAAATGTTGACCATGTTCAACCACATTAGTAAATGTTCTTATCCATGATTGACCAACTAATGTATGTAAGGCCACGGTGAGCATGGTTGACTATATTCTAGCCAAATTGAGCTTATTGACTTATGTAGCCCTAGTAAACCTAGGTAAACTTAGTAAACCTTTTAAATATAGAAAAAATAGGTACACCTATGTCAACATAGAAAACCTTAGTCAACTTGGTAAACTAATCAAATTAGGTTAACCTAGTAAACCTAATAAATCTTGTTCATCCAAGTAACCTTAAGTCAACTTAGTAAACCTAGGTGAACACAGTAAATATAGTAAACTTAGGAAAATCGAGCAAATCATGGTTAAGCTAGAAAATTTAGTCAACCTAATAAATTTAGGTAAACCTAATAAACATATATCAACCTAGTAAACATATGTAACCATAGGTTAACCTAGTAACCCTAGGTGAACATAGTAGATGTAGGTCAACTATGTAAACCTTGTAAACATAGGTCAACGTAGTAAACATAGTAAGCTAAGGTCAACCTACTTGACCATGGTTGGATATCAATTATTACTGTGTTTGTGAAATTACACCATTTTCTGTTCTTCATGTTGTTGTGATGTCATTTCGCTTTTTCGAAATTGCAATCTTTTTTTCTTATTCATCATATTGTGACATGATTTTTTTCTATAATTGTGACATTGTTTGTTGTTTATCACTTTATAAATTTGTTTGTTCCTCACCACGTTAAGACATTTTTCTTTTTTTCTTACATTGAGAACAATATTGATGTTAATTCCCATGGTGACTATGGTTTTCCATGGTGACCATGTTGATTATTGTTAACTTTGATGGTCATGTTGACTATGGTCGACCATGTTAACCGTAACCAATAAGCCTTGTAAACCTTGGTCAACCTAGTAGACAATGGTTTGTTAATGTGGTTCCCACCATATAACATTTTTTGTCAATGATCACATTGCAATGTCATTTTCTCTGTCAAATCACAATATTGTTTCTTGTTCATCACATTGCAACATCATTGTTTTTCCCAGTTGGAACATTGTTTATCATTTGCCACATTACAACTTTATTGTTTGTCACATTGGGGAATTCTTATTGTTCATATTGTGATTTTTTTTGTTATTTTTCATGTTGGGAACAATATTAAATTTAATGTCCATGGCGATTTCTAGGAATTTCCAAGGTAAGTTCCTCAGATGGAACACCAAAGGACACCGCTCACAAATAGATCACAAATCAATACACAAGTATTCTTGATGTGGTTAAAACCCTCAAAGAGGGAAACAGTCCATGGCTTGAGCCAACACGGCCACTTCAGGAAATTTATTAATGTAAAAGAAAGAAAATTTACATGAGATTCTCTCATGAACGGTCATCTTACAAATTAACCTCCATGCTCTTTAAAGAGAGATCATGGACCAATCGAGTGTTAAGCCATGGATCAGGTTTTGGTAATACCGAGAAGAGAAGGAACCATTAGATCACTTCATGTCTAGAACATATCATGACCATCGTATTGTAAGTTACTAAAGCACATAGTAAAGAAACATACTTTACCTAACTCTACACTAGACCAAGTTATACTTAACTATTTCCTAGTGACAACCTCCTGAACTACGACCATAAATCAAAGTTTAGTAAACTTCAACTATGTTAGAGCCTTTGTAATGATGTTTGCAACTTGATCATTGGTTGAACAATATTGCACTTCAAGAACATCATCATGAATGAGATTTCAGATAAAGTTCATGTGTACTTCACTGTGTTTGATGCATTGATTTTGGACTGGATGTTTGCATAGTTGAGTGGAACTTTGCTTATCACATGAAAGTGTGGTGAGATGCTCCTACTAAAAGCCAAACTCTCATAGGATCTTATGAAGCCACAGGGCTTCCTTACTATCTTCTACAATTCCATGACAATCTACTTCTAGCGAAGAAACAAAAATGACACTTTGTTTCTTACGAGCCCATGTAATAGGTATAGAACCAAGAGTGAACACATAACCTATAGTAGACTTTCGATCATCATGGTCACCATCCCAATCAGAATCCGTGAAACCAACCAATAAAGAAGATGCTTCTGCATTATAATGAATCCCAAACTAAATTGTACCTCAAACATAATGAATTATTCTTTTAGCTTCTTTCCAATGAATTTCATGTGGGTTTTACATAAACCAAGAAATAAGGCCAACAACAAAGGAAAGCAGGGCGAGTATGGGTCAGATACAAACTTTTTCCTAGAAGTTGATTGTATAAGGTAGCATCAACTTCAGTGGAATTTCAAGTGACTGAATGCTTGACTCCAGATTGAAAGCGAGAAGGGGATGGATTACAGTCTTCCATGTGAAAGTGGCGTAGAGGATCACATGCATACTTGGACTAGGAAAGGGAAATACCTTCCTTGGATTGCAAGACTTGAAGACAAAGAAAATAATGCAAGTGTCCTAAGTCTGTCATTTCAAACTACTTTTTGAGGTTATAATTCACATGGTTTATAAGGTTAGGATTACTACGAGTAAGGATAAGATCATCAACATAAAGAACAAAAATGATAAGAGACTTACCCACTTTCTTTGTGTAGACAATATTATCATAATGGAACCTAGAAATGCCAATATCTAAAAGAAATCTATCTTTTTTGGCATACCAAGCCCAAGGGGCTTGCTTGAGACCATAAAGGGATTTCTTAAGCTAACATGCAAGGCTGGAGTCTGTTTGTATAAAGCCAAGAGGTTCTTCCATATAGAGTTCTTCATGCAAGTCCCCATGTAAGAAGGTAGATTTAGCATCCATCTCATGGAATTCCCATTTGAAAGAGGCAGCAAGGGAAAGAACAAGGCTAGTAGAGTTCATTTTTGCAACGTGGGAGAATGTTTTAGTATAGTCAATGCCTTCAACTTGTGAAAAACCCTTAGCAACAAGACGAGCTTTATGCTTATCAACTTTTCCATCTGGTCCAAACTTGGTTCTATAAACCCATTTGCATCTAACAAGTTTTCATCCCTTTGGAGGAGGAACAAGTTCCTACTTATCATTTTTCCAGTAATGAAATATATTCTTCATTCATAGTTGCATCCCAACGTTTATGGCCTGAAGCTTTTGCAAAGGTGTGAGGATCATAATTCGCTGAATTTTGAGCTAGTAAAGAAGAGGCTCTATCAAACTAAGAACGTGTATATCATTGATCTATAAGATCACCTACAGGAGCACTTGGTGCATCCAGAGTACCATGGAACCATTTTGGAAGCTATGGAGATGAAGCAGGATCCTTAGAAGGTGGAGGAGAATTTTTATCCTCTCTGTCATCATCTGAAGAAGAAATATTTTTAGAAGTAGAAGGGATAGAGAGAGGTGAAAATGATAGCAAACATTACATCTCTTCTAATGATAACAAGTTTGGACTTAAGTGAAATAAGTCTATATCCTTTGACATCTTTAGAATATCAAACAAAAATACATTTTTCACTGTTAGGTTCTAAATATTTATGTTTCTCATCTCGAATATGGTCCCATGCTTCACTTCCAAAAACACAAACATGACTTCCATCTCGTTTAACTGAGCTCCATGCTTTCTCTGGAGTGATATACTTTAAAAACTTAGTAGGAGTGCGATTTACTATGTAATTTGCACAATTAATTTCTTATGCCCAAAAATTAAGAGTAAGTCCTTTAGATTGAAGCATACAATTAGCCATTTACTTTAAGGTGTGATTCCTCCTTTCAGTTACACCCTTTTGCTGTGGAGTATATGGACCGGTATGTTGTATTTGAATTCCATGCTCAGTGAAAAATTTATGAAATTTTTGTTAACATATTCTTCTCCATTATCAGATCTTAGCTTAAGAATTTGGTGTCCAAATGTTTTCTCAACGAAGGCCTTAAAGGCCAAGAACATGTTAAATACTTCACTCTTGAGGTATAAGGAGTATACCCAAGTGTATCTCGAGAAATCATCAATGAAAGTTAAGATATACTTCTAGCCAAAGAATGGAACAACTCGAAGTGGACCACATAAATCACTATGCACAAGCTGTAAAGGGGTTGAGGCGTGCCAAGAGGCACTTTTTTTAAAACTATCCCAATGATGTTTTTTGAGTACACATCCAAAACAAACACCACCTTTGCAAGATACCGTAGGAAGAGCTGTCATCATATTTTCTTTACATATATTTTGAAGGGAGTGATAGTTTAAGTGACCAAATCACTCATACCAAAGTTTGGTCTCTTCATCATTATGAGCAACAAATACCGAGGGAAGAGTTGATGACCCAATGTTGTTAAACTTATATAACCTTGTAGAATAATCAGTAATGTCAGTAGATAAAATATGTCTAGGATCTCTTAAGTCCTTAATTACAACATCATGAGGTGAAAATTCAACTATTATACCTTCATCTGAATGAGTTATTTGATATACAGATAGAAGTTTGTAGGCTAAGGTTGGAACACAGAATACATCATTAAATTGACCATTTTATAGATGAACAATTCCAGTCCCTACAACACTAAGAGATCTATCATCACCAACATATATATTTTTGGTGTTACAATCATTTAAAGAAGAAAACATGGCTTTGTTCTTGGTCATGTGATAAGAAGCTCCATAATAAATGAGCCACTCATGAGAATGACAAGAAGATGATACATTTAGTGCACAAACAAACCGAGATGTTTGAAAACCACGTGCATAAGGTTCTATTCCTGAAAATGAAGTTGAAGTTGAAGAGTGCTCTAAATGGATGTTATGCTTCTTCATTGCTGCTTCGAAGGCTTCCATCTTCTTAAATCATTTGGATTCTAAGTGGCCATCTCGATTAAAAAAGTTAGAATGTCTATCAATATTCTTGCCTTTTTTTTACTTTCCTTATCATTTTGTTGAACTGATTTTTCATTTTGAGACTGAAATTACTTAGGACCCTTGTTTGGTTTAGGAACATTGTTTTTAGGATACTGCTTCTTAGGTTCTTTGAATTTGGTTGTTGTTGGGTGGCTAAGTGTTGGGTCCCTATAATACTAGTGATTACCCCATTACTATGGTAGTTGTACCCCTTATTAATATTGTTGTGCCCCTATTTCCCACATATTGTTATCATTGTGCCCCATAGAATGCCTATATTGTTATTTTTTGTGGCTTTATATTATTATTGTTAGGTCGGTTGGGTTATATTGTGACTCCTTAGACTCCTATATATAGAAAGGAGGTTTTGTCATTTGTATCATCCAAGAATTGTTCATTTATGTATGTAAAGGAGTTTTCCCCTCGAAGAGGCTGAATTCTAAGGCGTTGATCTATCTTTTCTATCTTTTCTTGAGCTGGTTTCATAACATTTGGTATCAGAGCTTTGAATTCTAGGGTTTCACTGCTCCAAACAGGTCATCGTGGAATTTTCGCTATAACTTGTTTTTTGTGACGTTTCAGAAGTCACAAAAGAAACCCATTTGAGAAGAAATCGCGCTGAACCTTGGGTCTAAATTTCAGAGATTTGTGGGCGATATTTGCGGAGATATGATCTCAGGAAGTCGGTCTTTTTGCAGACTCCTGAATTACATTCAAAACAGGTGACCTGGGGAAAATCGTCATAAATTTCTTTCTGAGCATCGGATTGAACTTTCGTAAGAAGGTATAGAAAGAGAATGGACTGTAGTTGCTTGTGTGCATTTTTCAGATCCAAAGGTTGAAACATTGACTCGTGGCACGTCGCACAAGTTCGCTCTACTGAACTAGTCTATAATCAAGTCACTGTGGGAGATTTCGCATAACTCTTCCTTGGAGAATCCAATTTGAGTCAGACTTGTGGCATTGGAAAGAGGACACAGAGGCCTATTACAGGTCACAAATTCAGAACTAGATGATTAGAAAGTACAGAGATACGTCAAAGGCAATATCGAGCTCCTACAAGGTGAAAAACGGTGTGTAGATTTTCTTAAATTTTTGCTTAAGCTTGGTTTGAAAATTTATTTTGAACGAATTCAAAGGGCATAGTAGAGAATTATTATCAGTAACTGATGCCCCGATGAAAGAAAATGCAAACACCTAGTAAGGAACCTGAAAGCTCTAGCATGACTCATGAAGAAGAGGAAGAAATGCTACATGATATATCAAAATTACAAGACCAAGTGCAAAATATGTCAGCCTCACAAAAGCTAACATAAGCTAACATAAATTGCATGGAATCTAAGATAAAGGGCGTGGAAGATAATATGGACGATTGGAAGACAAATTTGAAGACAAACATGGACGACTTGAAGATAGATTTGAAGACAGACATGGACGATTTGAAGACAGATTTGAAGATAGACATGGACGAATTGAAGATAAATATGAATAAGTTGCTACAAGAAATGGTCACTAACGGTGAAGGGTAGTAAAGGAAACTCATGATGAGAACAAAATAAATGTTACTCATGATTCCATAGACTCTAATGTGGGATCTAAGACCCATCATATTCCAAAAATCGATATGAGGAAGTTTGATGGCAACGATCCTGCAACATTGATATTACAGATGGAGAAATTTTTCGATCTCAATAATGTGCAAAACACACAAAAGGTACGTATGGAAACCTTATATTTGGAACCAAATCAGTTTGTATGGTATCAATGGCTTGCTCTCGTAAACAATTTATCACTTGGGCAATTTTTACGGAAGAATTGATGGCACATTATGAGGATACAAAAAGCAACACTTTTTTTAGCCAATTGATAAGTCTCAAACAAAAGGGTTCAATAATGGAGCACATTGAGGAGTTCCAAAAATTGAACATAAGGGTTAAAGATATTCCAGATGAGCATAGGATTGATGTGTTCATAGGGTCTTTAAAGGATAATATCCAACATGATGTTCGCCTTTGGGAACCTGATTCATTAGAGAAGGCATTCAGGTTAGCAAGAAAAATGGAAAGCAAAATTATGGCAACCAAGAAGCATACCACTCACAACTATAAAGATGGAAGTTTTGTGTCTAGCCTTCCACAAACTATAAGGTTGACACCACAACAATTGGAAGAAAAAAGAGCAAAAGGGCTTTGTTACAGTTGTGATAGTAAATACACTAAAGGTCATAAGTGTGCTGAGAAGAAATTATTCTACATAGATTGTGAAGAGGAAGAAGAAAAGGAGCAAGAAAGGTTAAAAGAAGAGGATATACTCCAGGAACAAAGCCTAGATGAAGAACAAATGAATCCGATGATATATTGTAATGCATTGGCGGGAATTACCACTCCTCAAACCATCAAGATAGAAGGACAAATCAAGAAGAAAAAGGTAATAGTGTTGATTGATTCAGGAAGTACCCACAATTTTATTCATTGTAAGGTAGCAAAAGAATTGAATTGCTTCCTATATCCAGCACCAGAGTGTCAAGGATGATTGCAAATGGAGGAACAATAAATTGCTCTGGAAAATGCCATAATATCAAGCTATCCATGGGAGAATATGTATACTAGCCCAATGCTTTCCATTCCAATGGGAGGTGCTGATGTTGTACTAGGAGTCCAATGGCTACAATCCTTGGGTACAATAGCTTTTTAATTTCAAGAACTTTTCATGAAATTTTCTATGGAAGGAAAGGAAGTTGTATTAAGGGGTATTGCAGGGAAACCAGGAAAGATAATCAGCTCTAATGGTATGACAAAGCTTCTAAAAATGGAACAAAGAGGTGTAATTGCACAATTATGTTCGCTAGATGTTTCCACATTGGAATCATCTATTTCTCCAGATCTCCAAAAAGTCCTGGATAATCATTCCAATGTATTTGAGACTCCTAAAGGTCTCCCACCTATGCGTGATCATGATCATACTATTCATCTGATTCCAGGAAGTGTTCCTCCAAACATCAGGCCGTACAGATATCCCTATGTCCAAAAGAGTGAAATTGAACATATGGTTGCAGAAATGCTAGAGGCTGGTATAATTCAACCAAGTCAAATTTCTTTCTCTGCTCCAGTAGTATTGGTGCACAAGAAGGCAGGATCATGGCGCATGTGTCCGGATTATAGGGCGCTCAACAAGCTCACTATTAAAGATAAGTTCCCCATTCCTGTCATTGATGAATTACTGGATGAATTACAGGGATCAATTTACTTCACCAAGTTGGATCGCCGTTCAGGGTATCATCAAATCAGAATGAAGATTGAAGACATTCTGAAAATAGCATTTAGAACTCATGGGGTCACAAAGATGTGGGGTTATGACTTTGAAATCATCTACAAAACAGGGAAGCAAAATGTGGTGGCAGATGCACTCTCAAGAAAGGATGAGGATGTGGAAGCATTGTTGTGTGCCAGTTCTACTATCCAACCAGATTGGATAAACGAAGCAAGAGAACTTGGAAAGAAGGACGGGGATGACCAGGTTGCGATTTCTCAAACACTCAAACAATTGCAGGGTGCTGAAGAAAGATTCAATACCGCAATTTCCGCTAAAGAAGAGGAGTGTAGAGCAGTTAACCTTGATAAAAAGAATCTGGAGGATAATGTTTTGCAGTTGAAGAATCAAATTCAAGCGAGATCTTCAGAATTAGAGGCAACCGATAAAGCTCGGAAATTGGAAAAGGATCTTCTTTTATCACAGATCGTAGCAGCCAAAAAGGAGACGGCCGAGATCACTAGAATTAGCCAAATAGCACAGGAAACTTGGAATGTGGAGAAGAGGAAAATGTTGAGCAGGCTTGCAGAGCTAGAAACGAACCTTGCGTTCATGGCTAGCAAGAAAGGGTCACTGAACGAGACAAATAGAGAGCTAAAGACAGAGGCGGAGTCTCTGAAGGCCCAGTTCCTATCAGAAATTGAGTCTGCAAGGAAAATGACTGATGAATGGAAGGAGGCCGAGAAAGAGTTGAGAGAAGAACTTATAAATAAGGATGACGAATACAAATCTGCGATTTCTCAAGCAGTCAAAGAATTGCAGGAAGCCAAGGAAAGATTCAATGCCAAAATTTCTATGAAAGAAGACGAGTGTAGAAGACTTAACCTTGATAAGAAGAATCTGGACGCAACTGTTTTGAAGTTGAAAAATCAAATTCAAGTGATATCGTCAGAATTAGAGACAGCTAATGAAGATTGGAAATTGGAAACCGAAGTGTTTTTATCGCTAGATATTGCCAGAAAAGAGACTGCTGAGATCAACAGAAGTTACCAAATGCCACAGAAAGACTGGAATGCTGATAAGGAGATCCTGCTGAGCAAGCTTGCAGAGCTACAAGAAAAGCTTCAGTTGATGGCTAGCGAGAAAGGGTTGCTGAGCGAGACGAATAAAGAACTAGAGACGGAGGCGGAGCCTTGGAAGGCCGAATGCAAAGAAATCATATTGGAACCTGGAGCAGTCATAGAAAGAAGAAACCAACAGCTACGAAATCGATCAATTTCAGAGTATCTCATCAAGTGGAAGAACTTACCAGCTGAAGTTTCCACATGGGACAAGAATTTTATACAAAAGCATCAAGAACTACTCAAGCGTTGAGGACAACGCTTTTGAAGGAGAGGGGCATGTTAGGCCCCTATACTACTAGTGTAACCCCTTATTGTTATTAGTACAACCCCCTTATTATATTGATGTACCCATGTATTGCCCATATTGTTACTATTGTGCCCCATAGAAGCCCACTATTGTTATTATTGTGCCCTTACATTATTATTGTTATGTCGGCTCTGATTATGTTATGAGCCCTTAGACTCCTATATATAGAAAGGAGGTATTTTCATTTGTATCATCCAAGAATTGTTCATTTATGTAATGTAAAGGAGGTTGCCCCCTCGAAGAGGCTGAATTCTAAGGCGTTGATCTATCTTTTCTTGAGCTGGTTTCATAACATGCTACATGTAATGGACTATGCATTATCTTCCATCTTTGATCAATTAAATCTCATATCTCTTGGTAATAAGCTTCACCATTATTAAAAGCAGTTGCAATGGTCTCTTTGCAATGATCAATGCTTTCATAAACAAAACCCATACAAGGTTTGTCACCATGAACCATGTGGAACAAATTAATAATTGGGCCTCATATTTTTAAAAGCTTGTTTTCATTTTCCCAAAATTCATTATTGAGCACTATTTGTTAACATTTTTCCTTGTAGTTTCTTTTGAAAGGGTAGATCTCTCCCACCCAGTGTTGCAAAAAAAAACACTTAGGCTTGATTTTTCCTCAAGAGTTCTTTTAAGAGTAATATCAAAAGTGTCAAACCTTATATCACAAGGCCTCAACAACTCTTTTGATGCATTCTTCCTGTATATGCTCAAAGTGAGACGATGATTGATGATGAAGTTTGCAATTGTTTTGGGTCTTCGAATTGTCTCATTCACCCAAGGAAACTTGGCTAAGTCATGCAACATTAAATCCAAGTAGTGAGTTGCACAAGGGGTCCAATAAATGTGATTATACTTTTCCATAATTAGCTTCCCTACACCAGCACAATTTGATGCATTATCTGTAATACCATGGACAACATTTTTCTCCCCAACCTCTTTAATCGCTTCAACCAAAATTCCAAAAATAAATTCTAATGTCTTCACTTGATCCATTACATTTACTACCTTAAGAAAAGTATCCCTTGAGGACTATAAACAAGCACATTGATCAATGGGCGATGACACAAATATGCCCAACCATAACTCAAAATTGTGCATCCTATAAGCTTCCAAGACTCTTTAATGTGAACCAACTTTCTTGTCACTATGTCTTTTGTTTTCTTTAGCAAAGTTGTACTTAAAGCTTCAGATCTGGGAGGACCATAACTCTTCCCAAAATCAATGGCCTTTTTAATTACATTTTTAAAATGTGGAATCCTCGCCACATTAAGGGGAATTGCACATGCATAAAAGAATTATGCAACAACATCATCAACTTCTTATTTCTTAATAGATTTCCATAATTGATTTAATGTTTTGGTTCCACCTGTTTTTACTTGAGTAGAACTGGATCCACCAACGGTTGAGATTGAATTAATCGTGTTGGAGGAAGACATGGCAATCTCCCTCTCAATTCGTTGCCTCTTATTTACCCTTTTCTCCTTTTCCATCTTTGAAGTGAAATAGTCTTTCTCTATTGTGGCTTTGTGCTCATGAGAGATCCTAGTGTAGCCTTCAACACCACCACCACTTCCATTGCTAATGCTGAGAAGGTGATCCACTGTTCTAGTTAAAGAGCCAGTGAAATCATGTCCACAAAGCTGACACAAAATATTACTCGCATATTTTTTGACAAAATTCCATGGTACAACAATTGATTTTTGGGGTGCCATTTGTTATTGGGAAATCTAGTGTCCATGCAGAGCTACTAGTCCCACTAAGGCGGGTAGCTTTATTGATAGAAAGATTAGAAGAGAGGATTACAACCCATTGATCTGACCTAGCGTCATCCTCCCACCATGAATGCCCTTCTTCACCTCATGAAAAAATTAGATCATCCAACACTATGATGTTCCACCAGGAAACCAACAATACTTCCTTACAAGATATCAAATTCCAGCCTCTAGATCTCTAGGAGGAGGGATCCATATATAGATGTTTGCAGGGGGTGAGTCAGCTTCTGGGATTTTGATTAGTGTCCTCTCTCTCATAGTTCTTAGTTCCACTTGGAGATTCATGATCTCTTACTCATCCCTGGGCGAATTTAGAGAGGCAAGTGTCACAGGAGAAGTTTCTGGAAGATTCCATGATCATCCACCTTGCAAATTGTCTCAGCCATTTGTCTACTCTTCCCCATTGCACCCTACAGAAGGGGTTTTCAGTAGTAAATTCCAAAAAATAAACCTACTGTAAAAACTCAAATTTCACAATCATACATAAATAATAAAAATAAAACTATACATTTGAAAATTACTTTAATTTCATGTATTTTATCTCTTTATGCTATATTTAATTTCATGTATTTTATCTCTTTATGCTATATTTTTTTATGAAAAATCATCCCTCCAATCCAACATATTGTTGTTTTCCATGTTACACTACTATTAATGCATCATGACAAGTTATCATTAACTTGCACTCAACTATAAACATTTGGTTTATAAACGTTTATAAAAAGAGGAAAGGTTAAATCTAATAAAGTGTACATTGGAAGCGATTCTAAGTTTTTCGGCATTCCTTGACGTATATTACAAAGAGATCGTTGAGAAAATTAAGCTCTTTTTCTCAAGAATGAAATATGAAAGGACCATACTTGGAAAGTAGGTGATGGCAAGGAAATGTTTATGCTACCTACGTAAATGATAAAAATCCTATGGAAAAATAGTGTAATCTCACTCAAGCGAAAAATTTTATGACCATATATAAATGGCATCAAATTTGGAGGGCTACACAATTCTTGTATTTGGAGGGGATTATGTTACTTTTAAAAATTGATATATAAAAAGTTGTAAAAAAATGATTTTAGATTAAGGGAGGAAATGGATACTTTAGTTTGGTATCAAATTAAAATTGAAATGAAAATACTATATAACTTATCTAAAAAGCAAATTGTGCAACTAATAATCAAGTGTCAATATAGGAGTAGAGTCACTCTTACATAAATGTGTAAAAAGTTTGGATTGTTAAGCTATGAAATATTACTTGAGCAAATAGTTTATCATGAAGTAATTGAAAAAATTGAATTCATTACTTTTTAGTCAATCATGGAATTTGGCTAGTTAAATAATTTCAAATTTTTAAAGAGAAATCTATTCCACCCTTTCAATTTTATGGTCAAGTAAGACTAAGAATACTTTTATGCCAAATGATCATAACTAGAGGCTTGAAATTGTTCGATAATAAAATATTTGATAATAATAAAATGTTTGCTGATATTAATAAAACATGAGAAGCTATGAATCTCAAGAAACAATAAAATAGCACTTTATACACCATTTCTTACCGTATAAACACATTAACAACAATATACAAGGAGATTCTCACTCTTTCTGCATGAAATTATTTAAAACCATTGGGTGGATATCCTCGCCACTTTTAATAACACTTTATACAAAATTTCTTACGATATACACATATTAAATACAATATAAAAGGGGATTATCCCAATTTCTACATGAAATTATTACCACAGGTGAATATCGTGACTGCTTGCTGTAAGAAGAACCAACAGCAGTCTCAAGATCTTGGAAATACATAGTCATCGTCCTCAGCAAAATAATTCTCAAAGATCATAAGTGCTGTTTCGTAGACCTCTATGTTTTGATGAGACAACAAGCCCTCAATCATATCCAACCCATCAACATCCTCAATTAAGCACACATATACATTAATATCTGTGATGCCTGCAATTTTATAAGCCTCGCCAAGTCGCAATATGTTTTCTAGACCTTCTAGGCAGAGAATTATAGTCCTTGGATCGGAGCACTCTAGAAGATCACAAAGTGGTTGTATGCAACCTTGATTAACAACGTATCTGTAAAAGAAAGAAAAGCTTCATACTTTATCTGTTCGTCACTTCCACTGGACGTTGCATTTGAAACTACCCATGTTGCCTCTTTCTTTATACTGAATTATGCATTTGCTAGCAAGAATAAAAGTGGGGGAAATATTTGGGCATTGATCACAGTAAACAAGGTGAGAAATTCATCATAAACATTCGCATCCATATCAATTTGAACAAAACCATGGGCCATATCAGATTTCATATATTGAAAAACAATCTCATAAAAAATACTCAAAATATATAAACTCGAAAGTTTAAAGTAGCTTGTGAGTTTTAGAAAATTGTTCATGCAAAAAGTAAACTAGAAATCTAAAACAAGAACACAAGTTTTATTCTTGATGTTCGTGTGGCTCACTTGTTATATAAAAAAGTTTTGTATCATCAAGAGCAGTAGGAGCTGTGAATAAGCTAGATGTTTCAACATCATATTCATCACTCAATTCCCTATCAATGTCTCTATCAATGTACAAATCAACTTCATCCATTGATGCATTTGGAACAGGATCGATCCATGGAGTAGAGGAATTGGATGACTCTTTAGCCGCATTTTTCAAAGCCAACTACAAGTTACTACAAACATAAACAAGATCTTCTAATATTCTAGATAACAATCTATTCATTTTCTTGGAATGAATGTGGTCAAAGGAACTCCAATTCCCTTGACACGCTCATGCACTTGATCCTTGACTTAAGATATGAATTGCAAAATTTTGCAATTCGGGTGCCCCTGAACCATAAAATTCCTACCATACTACTGGATCACTTTTTCTCCTATCATACTTTGTTGATTGTGTTCCCAATAACCATTATTCTAACATGTATGCCCTCAAGTGACTTCTACCAAACCTACAATTTCTGGATCTTGATTTAGCTTCTCAATAGCCTTGATAAGTCCATTCATGACTTATTCATCCCTATGTCTTGGTAACCGCAACATTCTAGGGTCCACATAGCATGCTGCTACATGTAATGGACTATGCATGATCTTCCATCTTTGATCAATTAAATCTCATATCTCTTGGTAATAAGCTTCCACATTATTAAAAGCAGTTGCAATGGTCTCTTTGCAATGATCAATGCTTTCATAAACAAAACCCATACAAGGTTTGTCACCATGAACCATGTGGAACAAATTAATAATTGGGCCACATATTTTTAAAAGCTTGTTTGCATTTTCCCAAAAGTCATTATTGAGCACTATTTGTTCAACATTTTTCCTCGTAGTTTCTTTTGAAAGGGTAGATCTCTCCCACCCAGTGTTGCAAAAAACAACTCTTAGGCTTGATTTTTTCTCAAGAGTTCTTTTCAGAGTAATATCAAAAGTGTCAAACCTTATATCACAAGGCCTCAATAAGTCTTTCGATGCATTCTCCCTGTATATGCTCAAAGTGAGTCGATGATTGATGATGAAGTTTGCAATTGTTTTGGGTCTTCGAATTGTCTCATTCACCCAAGGAAATTTGGCTAAGTCATGCATAATTAAATCCAAGTAGTGAGTTGCACAAGGGGTCCCATAAATGTGATTATACTTTTCCATAATCAGCTTCCCTACACCAACACAATTTGATGCATTATCTGTAATACCATGGACAACATTTTTCTCCCCAACCTCTTTAATTGCTTCATCCAAAATTCCAAAAATAAATTCTAATGTCTTCACTTGATCCATTACATGTACTACCTTAAGAAAAGTATCCCTTGAGGACTATAAACAAGCACATTGATCAATGGGCGATGACACAAATATGCCCAACCATAACTCAAAATTGTGCATCCTATAAGCTTCCAAGACTGTTTAATGTGAACCAACTTTCCTGTCACTATGTCTTTTGTTTTCTTTAGCAAAGTTGTCCTTAAAGCTTCAGATCTGGGAGGACCATAGCTCTTCCCAAAATCAATGGCCCTTTTAATAACATTTTTAAAATATGGACTCCTTGCCACATTAAGGGGAATTGCACATGCATAAAAGAATTATGAAACAACATCATCAACTTCTTATTTCTCAATAGATTTCCAAAATTGATTTAATATTTTGGTTCCACCTGTTTTTACTTGAGTAGAACTAGATCCACCAATGTTTGAGATTGAATTAATGGTGTTGGAGGAAGACATGGCAATCTCCCTCTCAATTCGTTGCCTCTTATTTACCCTTTTCTCCTTTTCCATCTTTGAAGTGAAATAGTCTTTCTGTACTGTGGCTTTGTGCTCATGAGAGACCTTAGTGTAGCCTTCAACACCACCACCACTTCCATTGCTAATGCTGAGAAGGTGATCCACTGTTCTAGTTAAAGAGCCAGTGAAATCATGTCCACAAATCTGACACAAAATATTACTCCCATATTTTTTGACAAAATTCCATGGTACGACAATTGATTTTTGGGGTGCTGTTTGTTATTGGGAAATCTAGTGTCCATGTAGAGCTACTAGTTCCACTAAGACAGGTAGCTTTATTGATAGAAAGATTAGAAGAGAGGATTACAACCAATTGATCTCACCTAGCGTCATCCTCCCAGCATGAATGCCCTTCTTCACCTCATGAAAAACTTAGATCACCCAACACTATGATGTTCCACCAGGAAACCAACAACACTTCCTTACAAGATATCAAATTCTAGCCTCTAGATCTCTAGGATGAGGGATCCATATATAGATGTTTGCACGGGGTGAGTCAGATTCTGGGATTTTGATTAGTGTCCTCTCTCTCATAGTTCTTAGTTCCACTTGGAGATTCATGATCTCTTACTCATCCCAGGGCGAATTTTGAGAGGCAAGTATCACAGGAGAAGTTTCTGGAAGATTCCATGATCATCCACCTTGCAAATTGTCTCAGCCATTTGTCCACTCTTCCCAATCGCACCCTACAGAAGGGGTTTTCAGTAGTAAATTCCAAAAAATAAACCTACTGTAAAAACTCAAATTTCACAATCATACATAAATAATAAAAATAAAACTATACATTTGAAAAATTACTTTAATTTCATGTATTTTATCTCTTTATGCTATATTTTTTTATGACAAATCATCCCTCCAATCCAACATATTGTTGTTTTCCATGTTACACTACTATTAATGCATCATGACAAGTTATCATTAACTTGCACTCAACTATAAACATTTTGTTTATAAACGTTTATAAAAAGAGGAAAGATTAAATCTAATAAAGTGTACATTGGAAGCGATTCTAAGTTTTTCGGCATTCCTTGATGTATATTACAAAGAGATCGTTGAGAAAATTAAGCTCTTTTTCTCAGGAATGAAATATGAAAGGACCATACTTGTAGAAAGGAAAGTAGGTGATGGAAAGGAAATGGTTATGCTACCTACATAAATGATAAAAATCCTATGGAAAAATATTGTAATCTCACTGAGGCGAAAAAATGTATGACCATATATAAATGGCATCAAATTTGGAGGGCTACACAATTCTTGTATTTGGAGGGGATTATGTTACTTTTGAAAATTGATATATAAAAAGTTGTAAAAAATCGATTTTAGATTAAGGGAGGAAATGGATACTTTAGTTTGGTATCAAATTAAAATTGAAATGAAAATACTATATAACTTATCTAAAAAGCAAATTGTGCAACTAATAATCAAGTCTCAATATAGGCGTAGAGTCAATCTTACATAAATGTATAAAAAGTTTGGATTGTTAAGCTATGAAATATTACTTGAGCAAATAGTTTATCATGAAGTAATTGAAAAAATTAAATTCATTACTTTTAAGTCAATCAAGGAATTTGGATAGTTAAATAATTTCAAATTTTTAAAGAGAAATCTATGCCACCCTTTCAATTTTAGGTTCAAGTAAGACTAATAATGCTTTTATGCCAAATGATCATAACTAGAGGCTTGAAATTGTTCGATAATAAAATATTTGATAATAATAAAATGTTTGCTGATATTAATAAAACATGAGAAGCTATGAATCTCAAGCAACAATAATATAGAACTTTATACACCATTTCTTACCGTATAAACACATTAACAACAATATACAAGGGGATTGTCACTCTTTTTGCATGAAATTATTTAAAACCATTGGGTGGATATCCTCGCCACTTTTAATAGCACTTTATACAAAATTTCTTACGATATACACATATTAAATACAATATAAAAGGGGATTATCCCAATTTCTACATGAAATTATTACCACAGGTGAATATCGTGACTGCTTGCTGTAAGAAGAACCAACAGCAGTCTCAAGATCTTGGAAATACATAGTCATCGTCCTCAGCAAAATAATTCTCAAGGATCATAAGTGTTGTTTCGTAGACCTCTATGTTTTGATGAGACAACAAACCCTCAATCTTATCCAACCCATCAACATCCTCAATTAAGCACACATATACATTAATATCTGTGATGCCTGCAATTTTATAAGCCTTGCCAAGTCGCAATATGTTTTCTAGACCTTCTAGGCAGAGAATTATAGTCCTTGGATCGGAGCACTCTAGAAGATCACAAAGTGGTTGTATGCAACCTTGATTAACAACGTATCTGTAAAAGAAAGAAAAGCTTCATACTTTATATGTTCGTCACTTCCACTGGACGTTGCATTTGAAACTGCCCATGCTGCCTCTTTCTTTATACTGAATTCTGCATTTGCTAGCGAGAATAAAAGTGGGGGAAATATTTGTGCATTGATCACAGTAAACAAGGTGAGAAATTCATCATAAAAATTCGAATCCATATCAATTTGAACAAAACCATGGGCCATATCAGATTTCATATATTGAAAAACAATCTCATAAAAAAAATTCAAAATATATAAACTCGAAACTTTAAAGTAGCTTGTGAGTTTTAGAAAATTGTTCATGCAAAAAGTAAACTAGAAATCTAAAACAAGAACACAAGTTTTATTCTTGATGTTCGTGTGGCTCACTTGTTATATAAAAAAGTTTTGTATCATCAAGAGCAGTAGGAGCTGTGAATAAGCTAGATGCTTCAGCATCAGATTCATCACTCAATTCCCTATCAACGTCACTATCAATGTACAAATCAACGTCATCCATTGATGCATTTGGAACATGATCGATCCATGGAGTAGAGGAATTGGATGACTCTTTAGCCGCATTTTTCAAAGCAAACTACAAGTTACTACAAACATAAACAAGATCTTCTAATATTCTAGATAACATTCTATTTATTTTCTTGGAATGAATGTGGTCAAAGGAACTCCAATTCCCTTCACACGCTCATGCACTTGATCCCTGACTTAAGATATGAATTGCAAAATTTTGCAATTCGGATGCCCCTGAACCATAAAATTCCTACCATACTACTGGATCACTTTTTCTCCTATCATACTTTGTTGATTGTGTTCCCAATAACCATTATTCTAACATGTATGCCCTTAAGTGACTTCTACCAAACCTACAATTTCTGGATCTTGATTTAGCTTCTCAATAGCCTTGATAAGTCCATTCATGACTTATTCATCCCTATGTCTTGGTAACCGCAACAATCTAGGGTCCACATAGCATGCTGCTACATGTAATGGACTATGCATTATCTTCCATATTTGATCAATTAAATCTCATATCTCCTGGTAATAAGCTTCCACATTATTAAAAGCAGTTGCAATGGTCTCTTTGCAATGATCAATGCTTTCATAAACAAAACCCATACAAGGTTTGTCACCATCAACCATGTGGAACAAATTAATAATTGGGCCACATATTTTTAAAAGCTTCTTTGCATTTTCCCAAAAGTCATTATTGAGCACTATTTGTTCAACATTTTTCCTCGTAGTTTCTTTTGAAAGGGTAGATCTCTCCCACCCAGTGTTGCAAAAAACAACTCTTAGGCTTGATTTTTTCTCAAGAGTTCTTTTCAGAGTAATATCAAAAGTGTCAAACCTTATATCACAAGGTCTCAATAAGTCTTTTGATGCATTCTCCCTGTATATGCTCAAAGTGAGTCGAAGACTGATGATGAAGTTTGCAATTGTTTTGGGTCTTCAAATTTTCTCATTCACCCAAGGAAATTGGGCTAAGTCATGAAACATTAAATCCAAGTAGTGAGTTGCACAAGGGGTCCAATAAATGTGATTATACTTTTCCATAATCAGCTTCCCTACACCAACACAATTTGATGCATTATCTGTAATACCATGGACAACATTTTTCTCCCCAACCTCTTTAATCGCTTCATCCAAAATTCCAAAAATAAATTCTAATGTCTTCACTTGATCCATTACATTTACTACCTTAAGAAAAGTATCCCTTGAGGACTATAAACAAGCACATTGATCAATGGGCGATGACACAAATATGCCCAACCATAACTCAAAATTGTGCATCCTATAAGCTTCCAAGACTGTTTAATGTGAACCAACTTTCCTGTCACTATGTCTTTTGTTTTCTTTAGCAAAGTTGTCCTTAAAGCCTCAGATCTGGGAGGACCATAGCTCTTCCCAAAATCAATGACCCTTTTAATAACATTTTTAAAATATGGACTCCTTGCCACATTAAGGGGAATTGCACATGCATAAAAGAATTATGCAACAACATCATAAACCTCTTATTTCTCAATAGATTTCCAAAAGTGATTTAATGTTTTGGTTCCACCTGTTTTGACTTGAGTAGGATTGGATCCACCAATGGTTGATATTGAATTAATGGTGTTGGAAGAAGACATGGCAATCTCCCTCTCAATTCGTTGCCTCTTATTTACCCTTTTCTCCTTTTCCATCTTTGAAGTGAAATAGTCTTTCTCTACTGTGGCTTTGTGCTCATGAGAGATCTTAGTGTAGCCTTCAACACCACCACCACTTCCATTGCTAATGCTGAGAAGGTGATCCACTGTTCTAGTTAAAGAGCCAGTGAAATCATGTCCACAAATCTGACACAAAATATTACTCCCATATTTTTTGACAAAATTCCATGGTACAACAATTGATTTTTGGAGTGGCGTTTGTTATTGGGAAATCTAGTGTCCATGCAGAGTTACTAGTTCCACTAAGACGGGTAGCTTTATTGATAGAAAGATTACAAGAGAGGATTACAACCAATTGATCTGACCTAGCGTCATCCTCACAGCATGAATGCCCTTCTTCACCTCATGAAAAATTTAGATCACCCAACACTATGATGTTCCACCAAGAAACCAACAACACTTCCTTACAAGATATCAAATTCCAGCCTCTAGATCTCTAGGATGAGGGATCCATATATAGATGTTTGCATGGGGGTGAGTCAGCTTTTGGGATTCTGATTAGTGTCCTCTCTCTCATAGTTCTTAGTTTCACTTGGAGATTCATGATCTCTTACTCATCCCTGGGCGAATTTAGAGAGGAAAGTATCACAGGAGAAGTTTCTGGAAGATTCCATGATCATCCACATTGAAAATTGTCTCAGCCATTTGTCTACTCTTCCCGATCGCACCCTACAGAAGGGGTTTTCAGTAGTAAATTCCAAAAAATAAACCTACTGTAAAAACTCAAATTTCACAATCATACATAAATAATAAAAATAAATCTATACATTTGAAAATTTACTTTAATTTCATGTATTTTATCTCTTTATGCTATATTTAATTTCATGTATTTTATCTCTTTATGCTGTATTTTGTTATGACAAATCATCCCTCCAATCCAACATATTGTTGTTTTCCATGTTACACTACTATTAATGCATCATGACAAGTTATCATTAACTTGCACTCAACTATAAACATTTGGTTTATAAACGTTTATAAAAAGAGGAAAGATTAAATCTAATAAAGTGTACATTGGAAGCGATTCTAAGTTTTTCGGCATTCCTTGACGTATATTACAAAGAGATCGTTGAGAAAATTAAGCTCTTTTTCTCAAGAATGAAATATGAAAGGACCATACTTGTAGAAAGGAAAGTAGGTGATGGCAAGGAAATGGTTATGCTACCTACATAAATGATAAAAATCCTATGGAAAAATAGTGTAATCTCACTCAAGCGAAAAAATTTATGACCGTATATAAATGGCATCAAATTTGGAGGGCTACACAATTCTTGTATTTGGAGGGGATTATGTTACTTTTGAAAATTGATATATAAAAAGTTGTAAAAAATTGATTTTAGATTAAGGGAGGAAATGGATACTTTAGTTTGGTATCAAATTAAAATTGAAATGAACATACTATATAACTTATCTAAAAAGAAAATTGTGCAACTAATAATCAAGTCTCAATATAGGAGTAGAGTCAATCTTACATAAATGTGTAAAAAGTTTGGATTGTTAAGCTATGAAATATTACTTGAGCAAATAGTTTATCATGAAGTAATTGAAAAAATTAAATTCATTACTTTTTAGTCAATCAAGGAATTTGGCTAGTTAAATAATTTCAAATTTTTAAAGAGAAATCTATGCCACCCTTTCAATTTTATGGTCAAGTAAGACTAATAATACTTTTATGCCAAATGATCATAACTAGAGTCTTGAAATTGTTCAATAATAAAATATTTGATAATAATAAAATGTTTGTTGATATTAATAAAACATGAGAAGCCATGAATCTCAAGCAACAATAAAATAGCACTTTATACACCATTTCTTACCGTATAAACACATTAACAACAATATACAAGGGGATTGTCACTCTTTTTGCATGAAATTATTTAAAACCATTGGGTGGATATCCTGACTGCTTTTAATAACACTTATACAAAATTTCTTACGATATACACATATTAAATACAATATAAAAGGGGATTATCCCAATTTCTACATGAAATTATTACCACAAGGTGAATATCCTCACTGCTTTCTGTAAGAAGAACCAACATCAGTCTCAAGATCTTGGAAATACATAGTCATCTGCCTCAGCAAAATAATTCTCAAGGATCATAAGTGTTGTTTCATAGACCTCTATGTTTTGATGAGACAGCAAGCCCTCAATCTTATCCAACCCATCAGAATCCTCAATGAAGCACACATATACATTAATATCTGTGATGCCTAATATTTTATAAGCCTCGCCAAGTCGCAATATGTTTTCTAGACTTTCTAGGTAGATAGTTATAGTCCTTGGATCGGAGAACTCTAGAAGATCACAAAGTGGTTGTATGCAACCTTGATTAACAACGTATCTGTAAAAGTAGAAGAAGTCATGTCATCGACCTAGCATCATAAAAGAAAAATGAATGCAGAAAACTAGTCATGCAAAGAAAGAAAAGCTTCATACTTTATCTGTTTGTCACTCCCACTGGACGTTGCATTTGAAACTGCCCATGCTACCTCTTTCTTTATACTGAGTTCTGCATTTGCTAGCAAGAATAAAAGTGGGGGAAATATTTGGGCATTAATCACAATAAACAAGGTGAGAAATTCATCATAGACATTCGCATCCATATCAATTTGAATAAAACCATGGGCCATATCAGATTTCATATATTGAAAAACAATCTCATAAAAAATATTCAAAATATATAAACTCGAAAGTTTGAAGTAGCTTGTGAGTTTTAGAAAATTGTTCATGCAAAATGTAAACTAGAAATCTAAAACAAGAACACAAGTTTTATTCTTGATGTTCATGTGGCCCACTTGTTATATAATTGTATCATCAAGACCAGTAGGAGCTGTGAATAATCTAGATGCTTCAGCACTAGATTCATCACTCAATTCCCTATCAATGTCACTATCAATGTACAAATCAACTTCATCCATTGATGCATTTGGAACAGGATCGATCCATGGAGTAGAGGAATTGGATGAGTCTTTAGCACCATTTTTCAAAGCCAACTACAAGTTACTACAAACATAAACAAGATCTTCTAATATTCTAGATAACAATATATTTATTTTCTTGGAATGAATGTGGTAAAAGGAACTCCAATTCCCTTCACACGCTCATGCACTTGATCCCTGACTTAAGATATGAATTGAAAAATTTTACGATTCGGGTGCCCCTGAACCATAAAATTCCTACCATACTACTGGATCACTTTTTCTCCTATCATACTTTGTTGATTGTGTTCCCAATAACCATTATTCTAACATGTATGCCCTCAAGTGACTTCTACCAAACCTATAATTTCTGGATCTTGATTTAGCTTCTCAATAGCCTTGATAAGTCCATTCATGAATTATTCATCCCTATGTCTTGGTAATCGAAACAATCTAGGGTCCAAATAGCATGCTGCTACATGTAATGGACTATGCATTATCTTCCATCTTTGATCAATTAAATCTCATATCTCCTGGTAATAAGCTTCCACATTATTAAAAGCAGTTGCAATGGTCTCTTTGCAATGATCAATGCTTTCATAAACAAAACCCATACAAGGTTTGTCACCATGAACCATGTGGAAAAAAATAATAATTGGGCCACATATTTTTAAAAGCTTGTTTGCATTTTCCCAAAAGTCATTGTTGAGCACTATTTGTTCAACATTTTTCCTCTTAGTTTCTTTTGAAAGGGTAGATCTCTCCCAACCAGTGTTGCAAAAAATAACTCTTAGGCTTGATTTTTCCTCAAGATTTCTTTTCAGAGTAATATCAAAAGTGTCAAACCTTATATCACAAGGCCTCAACAACTCTTTTGATGCATTCTTCCTATATATGCTCAAAGTGAGACGATGATTGATGATGAAGTTTGCAATTGTTTTGGGTCTTCGAATTTTCTCATTCACCCAAGGAAATTTGGCTAAGTCATGCAACATTCAATCCAAGTAGTGAGTTGCACAAGGGGTCCAATAAATGTGATTATACTTTTCCATAATTAGCTTCCCTACAACAACACAATTTGATGCATTCTCTGTAATACCATGGACAACATTTTTCTCCCCAACCTCTTTAATCGCTTCATCCAAAATTCCAAAAATAAATTCTAATGTCTTCACTTGATCCATTACATTTACTACCTTAAGAAAAGTATCCCTTGAGGACTATAAACAAGCACATTGATCAATGGGCGATGACATAAATATGCGCAACCATAACTGAAAATTGTGCATCCTATAAGCTTCCAAGACTGTTTAATGTGAACCAACTTTCCTGTCACTATGTCTTTTGTTTTCTTTAGCAAAGTTGTCCTTAAAGCTTCAGATCTGGGAGGACCATAGCTCTTCCCAAAATCAATGGCCTTTTTAATTACATTTTTCAAATATGGACTCCTCGCCACATTAAGGGGAATTTCACATGCATAAAAGAATTATGCAACAACATCATCAACTTCTTATTTCTCAATAGATTTCCAAAATTGATTTAATGTTTTGGTTCCACCTGTTTTTACTTGAGTAGAACTTGATCCACCAATGGTTGAGATTGAATTAATGGTGTTGGAGGAAGACATGGCAATCTCCCTCTCAATTCGTTTCCTCTTATTTACCCTTTTCTCCTTTTCCATCTTTGAAGTGAAATAGTCTTTCTCTATTGTGGCTTTGTGCTCATGAGTGATCTTGGTGTAGCCTTCAACACCACCACCACTTCCATTGCTAATGCTGAGAAGGTGATCCACTGTTCTAGTTAAAGAGCTAGTGAAATCATGTCGACAAAGCTGACACAAAATATTACTCCCATAGTTTTTGACAAAATTCCATGGTACAACAATTGATTTTTGGGGTGCCATTTGTTATTGGGAAATCTAGTGTCCATGCAGAGCTACTAGTCCCACTAAGACGGGTAGCTTTATTGATAGAAAGATTAGAAGAGAGGATTACAACCCATTGATCTGACCTAGCGTCGTCCTCCCAGCATGAATGCCCTTCTTCACCTTATGAAAAACTTAGATCACCCAACACTATGATGTTCCACCAGGAAACCAACAACACTTCCTTACAAGATATCAAATTCTAGCCTCTAGATCTCTAGGATGAGGGATCCATATATAGATGTTTGTAGGGGGGTGAGTCAGCTTTCGGGATTTTGATTAGTGTCTTCTCTCTCATAGTTCTTAGTTCCACTTGGAGATTCATGATCTCTTACTCATCCCAGGGTGAATTCAGAGAGGCAAGTGTCACAAGTGAAGTTTCTGGAATATTCCATGATCATCCACCTTGCAAATTGTCAGTCATTTGTCTACTCTTCCCCATCGCACCCTACAGAAGGGGTTTTCAGTATGAATCGTACTTTTTTCATGTGGCAGGTGAGATTCATCACACCCTTAGCACTGAGCAGTCTGTATGGTCCAGTTTTGACTAGTTTTGAGTAGTTTTTCATGGAGAACTTGTGGGAGATGACGTAATGAGCTGGCCTTGTTCCGTTAGGGTGTGAAAAAACACTTTTAGCGACTCGGAAGCCCTTGGTTTATGGACATATATGATTGGGGTTTCAGTGCCCAAATATTTCTATAACACCATTGAAATTTGAAGGTTCTGAACTTCTAATTGTTGAAGACTGAGGTGAAGGCTTGAAGCATGAAATGCCTGCAATTTTTTTTAATTTACATTTTAATTAGTTTTATATTTTTTGTAGAATGAAATTATGAAAGTTTGAAACTATAATTTATAAAAAATAAACAAAATATCAGTTCAAATTTCATCCTGAGGCTCTCTAAAAACTAATAAATTATATAATGTATTTAACTAATAAAAACTAGTAAATTTTATTGAACTAATAAAAAAATTGTGTATTTTAATTTTGACTTACCTGGAACTTTGATGTTGGAGTCTGGACATTGCAGCTTGCTGGAGGCTACTTGAAGGCTTTCTAAGGCTGCTTGAAGGCGACTCACTGCTTTGTCAGAAGTTAGAAGATAGAACAGCAAGTCTGTAACCCTCGGGCCTCGAGTTTCAACAGAACTATGTAAGTATGCATGCAACTTAGACTGCAAATTGTAATGTGCCACAGTGTAGGACTGGCAGCTGGTCGAGATGTGTATGCTAGTGTGCTGCATTAGTGAGTGGTCAGTGGTGAGTTGCTGCCACAACTCGTCGACGTTGTTGTTGCCATGGCCCACAAGCTGTCGAAAACTCCAAAAAACTTTCGAAAACCCTACTGAAAATGCACGGGAGGAGCTGCCACTGTATGCTATTGCTCATGTTGTGGATTGGTTGCTGGTAGGTTCGATGGTGTTTATAAAACTAAACAATGAAGTTTATAACCCATGGGCTACAAACAATGAAACCGAAACCAAAACCACAGTGCCTGCAACTAGTGAATACGAACGATTCTTTTTTTTTAAACGAAGAAAAAATAAAACCCAAATGAATTCTAATGAATTTAATGGATTTTTTTTAAATTTTGAGATTTTGTTCAGGATAATGTTTGTGTTCACCATTGTATTCGAGTTCACCATTTTGTTTGGCGAACTTGAATGAATAAATTCAAATTCGTTTGAAGTTCGGTGAATTTCGAATTTATTTGCTCAAATTCACCAAATGTGGTGACTAAGGTCACCCCTACATTAGGAATGTTCTGACAGGAAAATTAAAGTAAGTTGCAGACGGAGTGGATAGACTTGGGGTAGTGAAATGCAAATGAAATTCCTATTTTGGGAGTGTATTGGCAAACCATCCTACTAGGTAAATGTTTATAAAAAGAATCTCAAAACCCTAGATTTGTCATTCATCCAAATTGTTTGGAAGATCATTGTAGAAGAATGAAAGAACACTCTTTCATGTGTAGGTTTGTTGGAGGTTGGCCTACTTAAAAAGAGTATGGTGGATGGGCAACCTATAGGTAAGATTGGCTTGAAACTAGGACGAAAAGGATTTTTCATTGTAATTCTCTATAACCTAGAAAATAAGAATAGGTTTTTTTAGGGAGATCCTTATTTCTTTAATAATGTAGGATTATATATGTGTCACTAGGAGGAATGCTTTAATCTAGATAAAGAAGACTGTTTGGTGGCACCAGTTTGGATGGAACTATATCTCCTCCGGTAGATTTTTGGATTTCAGAAAGTTTGGAGGGTATTGGGAATGCATTAGGAAAAATTTTCAAAGTATCGAAGGTCACAAAGTAGGGAATAAAGATGTCTTATGTGAATCTTTGTGTTTTTATGAACATTTCTCGACCATTTACAAATTCAATTGAACTTGAATATCAATGAGATATTTGGACAAAAACTTTCGATTATGAACATTTTTTGTTTTGATGTCATCATTGTAATGAGTACAAACATTTATTCTAAGATTTCTCGATACAGAGGAAAGAATAGTGGGGTTTTGGGTTGGTTTCAAATGAGGGTTTCACTAATGTTATTTCTCAAAGACGGACTAATAGAGGTACGATTGTGTAGTCATCAAAGAAAATTGAGGACAAGAATACATTTTTTGTTTTAAAAGAGATGGAAGAAGAATTTTCGAGATGATGTCTTAATGCTGGAAATTCCTTTGAAATATTCAATCAACAAACAAATGCAAAAAATGAAAACACTAAATGGGGAGGCAGAAGAGACGATGGAAAAAAAAAAGAACTTGCGGGGGCTTCCAAAGTCATGCCACTCACAAAAGTATATTTTGAAACCATTGTGGAAGAGGAATGGAAATTGGTGAATCTTCTGAATGATTAGGTGACAAATGATTTGGAAAAACTATCGACAAAACAAAGGGATTTGTATTAAAAATCCTATATATTTTGGAAGACTAAAATTCAACAATCCACATGTGAGGGGAATGCATCTTGATCACTACAAGAATTCAAGGAAAATGGGAAAGAGTTGTTTCTTAAGAATCTTATCAAAGATCCCAAGTGGAAGGGTTGAAAGATGGTGTGCAAACTTATTGAAAATACTGCGGAAGAATGAATTAATTCAAGACCAACAACAATTATTTCATAATTTTTTTCGCCCTCTCAGCAATCATCACATGAAAATTATCACTCGTAATATGTGAGGTTTAAATAGAAAAGTTAAACAATGTAATTTACAGGAAAGGATTAAAACTGAAAAGCATGATTTTCTAATTTTGCAAGAAACAAAGGTTTCAATGACTAAATTGTGTGAAATAAGTGCTAGTTGTTGGAGGGGTTGTGAAGTCATGGAAATTGATTCTTGGGGTAGTGCAGGTGGGCTATCAATTTTGTGGAATTTGATGGATTTTTTTCAAGATTGGTTGGCAAGTCCCATAATTTTGATGGGCGTATTTTGATATCTTAGTTCTAAAGAAATGGTGTCCTTGATTGTGGTATATGGTCCTTCTACGATGGGAGAGAAATTGCAGTTTTGAGGAATATTAAGGTACATAAAAATTGTAGCCCTGACTCTCTTTAGATTTTAGGTGGGGATTTTAGCCTTATTAGAACTTTGGATGAAAAAAAGGGTGGGCTTCGTAAGCTAGATTCTGAATCAACCTCCTTTACTGAATTTATTGATAGGTTATAGTTAGTGGATGTACCCATCATTAATGGTACTTTTACATGGAATAATAGAAGTGGTGGTAGACATCAAGTGGCAGGTCATTTAGATAGTTTTTTTAGTCTCTGAAGAAGTTTTGGATAAATACGTTTTCATTGAAGTAGTCATTCTTCCTTTTCTTGGATCAAACCTTTGGCTTGTGAGATAGAGGTAGGCCTTAAAGCAGCTCCCCATAATAGGTCATTCCGCTTTGAAATTTTTCACTCCAAGTGACAAATTTTGTGGAGAAATTTAAAGGATGGTGGGATGAGATTTCTCTACAAGGTAGGAACAAGATGTATACTTTTCATCTAAAACTTAAGGAGTTAAAATCAAAGATTAAATTATGGAATAAAATAAAATTGGAAAAATCTTTGAGGAGAAACTGAAATTGGAGGGTCAAATGCAAGAAATACAACAATGTATGATCCTTGAAGGGAGAAATTTTGTGTTAGTGCTACAGGGGGAAACTACACTGAATAAATTAGATATGAGAATACAATGGGAAGAAATACTCTTGTGGAAAAGATATTGAATTCAGTGATTGAAAGAGGGTGAGAGAAGTTCTAAATTTTTTCATAAATCCATGTTGCAACATAGACCCTCCTTATTTTCCATATGTAATGTCTAAAGTTGAAGGTGGTAGATATCCAAAAAACTATAACTTGGTAGCTCAATGATAAATTCCAACCATGGTACTAGATTCCTCTTTTAGAGAGGACCAATTTTGACTATTGAAGCTCTCAATTTGGACAACTGAAAGTGCACTTACGAAGAAAAGCCCACATATGCACATCTGGATAGCTTGGATCTAACAGGAAATTGGTTACCCTTGGAAGCCTATAAATACAAGTGAACTCAATCTCATTTAGATATCACTAAGAATATTGTTCTTCTCTTTTTCATTGATTGGTTTGCATAGGTCTGATGCTCGGTCAACGAAAGTGGTTCGTACAGGTCCGAAATTACAGGGTCCAAACCTCACACTTATTTTAGGGCTTTGGTTTCTGACCGCATGCTGCACATAGGAAATTTTCAGCTATAATTGCAAGTTGGGAGGCTCAAGAGTGTTCTTGGAAGGTCTTAACTGCACACATCATTCTTCCTCTGCACGGTTGGGCTCTAGGGCTAAATTGTGACATTTGACCATAGACATGAAAAGTTGTCTTTCATGACAACATAATAGAAGAATAATTTCCAAAGGTTTTTCCACCTTATGGGGTTTTTCTGTGATCTTTGACCAAATTTTGTGTTTCTTGTTGATGTGTTGATTGTCTTCGTTGAGATGCATTTACTATTCTATATCCAATTACCATTGATGATTGGAAATATTGATTGTTATTGAAAATATTTCTAATTGAAGAATTGAATTGGGCTCAAAGTAATTGAAACAACATATATCATTATGAAAATTAACATGGTATCAAGGCTAAGGTGAAGGACAATCCCAAAATGAGACAAGCATTAAGGCAATCATTTTTGAAAAGTTGAAGGAGCCTATCTAATCCAGTCAAGTTGTCTTCCTATTTCTTTAAGGAGCATGATAAGTTGGGTAACTCATCTAACTTTGTTGCATGGAATATCAAGTTGGAGATCATAGTTGATAAAAATTATGTTTTAGAATACATTAAAGGAAAAGTGTCTAAGCCTCTGGAGAATGTTTCCATCACTGCCAAGAACAAGCAGAAGAAAGGTGAGTTAAAAGTAAAGGAAATTATAGCTAATGGTTTACAAGATAGTTTACTTGCATATGGTGGAAATTTGATAAAGTCTAAGGACATGTATTATAAGATATCTGTCATGTATGAAGTCATCAATTTGAATGAAATTGTCTCCTTGAAAGATCAACTCAAAAGCATGAAGAAGGAGAGCCTGTTGCATTTTTCACTCAAAACAATAATAAGAAAGGAAAAAAAGGTCCATCAAATTCAAGAAAGCATCCTCTTCGAAACGCAAAGATAAGGAATGATAGAATATCATCTCACATTTAATGTTACAATTGTCACAAGGAAGGTCATTATGCTTAATATTTCCCTAAGAAAAACCATGGTCCGTGCTACAACACTAGAAGCAACAATAATAGGTTTGATGATTGAAGGAGAGAGATGGCTGAAGGAATTACCACAATGGAAGATACGAAAGAAGAATAAGAGATGCTCCAAGTGATCATGAAGAAAATGATTGCCCTCAAAAGAAGTCAAGATACTCCAAGTATGAAAGTAATGTTGACAATCAATATGAATATATTAGTATTGATGCTCTTACTAGTTCTTCTCCTCTAGATTCATGGGATAGTTGGTTGGTTTATATTGGGGACACTCATTATTTCTTCGGGTATATATTAGTTCTCACTAATTTGGTAGAGGGAGTGAAATTTGAAAATTATTCTTGGATACAAATCCACTCATCCCATTAAATGCTTTGGGTTCGTCAAATCTCATTTGGATTCTGGGGAATCTATTTTGTTCCATGATGTGATGTATGTGCCAGGATTGAAGAATAATTTGCTATCAATATGTGATTTAGAAGAAAAAGGCATGAGGGTTGCCCTCATCAAGGGAAAGGTTCTTACTTGTCCTGTTGGATCATACATGAGAGATGCATTCACATTGGGATCAATATTTGAAGAACTCTATAGGGTTACTGGAAAACTTCTTATAGCATTGGTCCATGATACTAATCATCTAAGCAAGATATGGCACCGAATATTATCCCATTTACATTACGATGCTCTTTCAAAATTGAAGAAATTGGTCTTTGGTATTCCTTATGTTCAATCCCAACATGATGGATTGTGTTTAGAATGTGCCAATAGAAGGAAGATAAGGGGATGATTCTCCTCTAGTGAGAACAAGACAAATTACATCCCCCATCTTATTCATTCTAAAATATGTGGTCCAATGCTCATACATTCTATTGGTGGACATCTTTATTACATCACTTTCATTGATGAATTCTCAAGAAAGACATGTATTGCTTGAAGTGAAAAGGATAAAGCCCTTGAAATTTCAAGCAGTTGAAAGATTTGGTTGAAAATCAAACAGGGAATAAAATAAATATATTCAGGTCTGACAATGGTGGAGAGTACATTTTGAATGAGTTCATCGATTTTTGCAAGAAGGAAGGTATCAAGAAATAGACAATTTTTTCCTATAATCCCAAACAAAATGGAGTAGTTGAAACAAAGAAAAAGTCTATTGTAGAAGCCACATGTTCCATGCTCCATGATAAAAAGTTACTAAAATTCCTTTGGTGAGAAGAAACGAATGTTGCCATATATGTTTGAAACAAGGTGCCTCATCAAGAATTAGACAACAATACCCCCAAAGAAGTGTTCGCAGGTGTTAAGCATGATGTTGGCCATGTACATATCTATGGACAACCCATATATTTCCATGTGTCAAAGGACAAAATAAATAATTTGGAAGCCACGGGAAGAAAAGGTATGTTTTTTGGATACTTTCAAAATTCTAAATCTTTTAGAATATATATTCATGTTCAAAGGATGGTTTAAATTATCATGGATGTAATGTTTGATGAAGATGTTTCCCTTGGGAAAGAAAGGGGCCTTCCTCCACCTCATCCTTTTGAGAATAAGAATGATGATATGGATACTTTAGATGGTCCTTCCATTCCTGAAACTGAGGCATACATTTTGTATGATCCCATGGAGCCCATGGATCCCTTAGATCCTCCTTCATATGATCCCCCTACTAAGAAGAGGCCACCTTAGCTTCTTGACACATTACAAGATGATAAGAAACAAGTTCCCATTTGAAGATCATTTAGAGAAAGAAAGAAGGCATGCAGGTACCAATGATATGTTGCATTCATGAGCACTCTGATTCAATATGAACCTACCACCTTTGAAGAAGTCATGAAACAAGAGGTTTGGAAGGATGTTATGGCCAAATAATATGAATTAATTATGAATAACGACATATGGGATGTTGTTCCAAGACCAAAATAGAAGTATGTGTTGACTTCAAAGTGGTTATTCGAGATCAAACATGGAGTTGATGGTAGCATTGGGAAATATAAAGCAAAGTTCATGGCCCAAGTATTCTCCCAAAAAGAGGGTGAATATTATGATGATATATTTTCACCTGTGGCTCGATATACAACCATTCGTTCGATAGTTTCTCTTGTCACAACTCAAATATTGACCCTTCATCAGATGAATGTCAAGACTGCATTCCTTGTTGGCATATTACAGGAAGAAGTGTATGTTGAACAACCATAGGAGTTTGAGTTAGAGGGTCAAAATACACATGTTTGTAGATTGAAGAAGACAACGTATGGTTTAAACAAAATCCCCAGACCATGGTATGCCCACATAGACAATTATTTGGTGAATTTCGGATTCACAAGAAGCAATGTCGATCCCAACCTCTACTTCAAGGTAGTCCAAGGTATCTCATTGATTTTGGTTTTATATATTGACGATCTATTCTTGATAGGTAGTGAGCCCCTGATGATCGAGTGTAGAAGGGATTCAACCTCTTAATTCAAGATCGAGGACCTTGCATTCATGCACTACTTTCTAGGCCTTAAGGTGTGGCAAAGGCCCGATGATATTTTCCATTCATGAGGAAAATATGTCATGAAGTTGTTGGAGATATTTGGAATGACAGAATGTAAGTCCCTACCCACACCGATGGAAATAAATTTTAATAAGTTATGTGGAGAAGATACAGTACCCGATTTTGTGAACCCATCCAAGTATAGACAATTGAATAGGGCTCTAATGTTCTTAGTGAGCACTTGTTTGAACATATGCTATGCAATTAACATGTTGATTTAATTCATGAATGAGCCTCACCATGCACATTGGATCATTTCCAAACATATTTTGAGATATTTGTATCGGAATATCACCCTTGGTATGAGATATTCTGCCAAAGATGTTCAACTTCATGGATATATCAATGATTACAGGGAAGGAAACGTTTTTGATGGGAAGAGTATGTGTATATTTTGTTTTAACCTTGGATATTCCATGATACCATATATGATCAGGAAGCAAAATTTCATAGCTTTGAGTACTGTCGAGGCAAAGTACATTGCCCCAAGCATGGCTAGCTGTGAAGTAGTTTGCTTAAGGGAGCTCTTTGGAGAGCTATTTGAGAAGGCCTTAGACACCAAAATGATATATCATGACAAAAAAAGTTGGATTTATCTAGTAGATAATATTGTATTTTATGACAAGTCCAAGCACATAGAGATTCGATATTATTACATTCGAGACATGGTGCACAAAGGAGCCATTATACTCCATCATATATCGAGAGATGAGAAGATTATGGATATTCTCACCAAGGCTTTACCGAAAGGGAAGTTATTGGTCTTCATAGATAAACATAGACTGATGGATGTGACCCCTCCTAATAAGAGGAATCACTGATTGAGAACACTGAACTAGTTCTTCCCCTTGTCTAAGCTCCTAGGGTGAGGAATTGAGATAGTGAGCTCCTCGGGTTGCTAGATCTCTAGAAAATAGGGTTGTAGATGTTGCTTCCCTATCTATTACCCATAATGTTGGATATGTTTCTCCCCTATCTTGGTCTTTGTAGAGTATAACCTAGCTAGCATCATATCCCCAAAGTTGGGCTTGTTTGGATTATCACTCCCTATTTGGCTAACGGGTTGAGAGTATACTTGGGGGGTGTACAACCCAAGCTGATTAAGATGCAGGTGTTCTACCACATGATCCTTGGCGGTCATTGTTTTGAATATCATTAGTCAATAGGATGGGTTGAGATGGGCTCCCCTATATCACATATTTCTTGATATGGAGTTGAGATGTTTTTCTCCCCCATTAGATTTTAGGTTGAGATTGTTGGAAATATTGAGAGGGGTGGGGACGGGGCGGGGGCGCGGGGGAGGGGGTGGGGGTGAATCAGTATTCCTTTCAATTAGTATTATTATTAATATTTCAAAGAATTAGTTAATATTCAATTATTATCAGTGTTTGTACAATGATAGCAGTAAATGAAAGGAACACAAATGCACACAATTTTTAAGGTGGAAACCCCCTCCGAGGAAAAAACTGCCTGAATTCTTTTTTATAATTCTTTAATATTCAACTCTAATTGAAAAGAAAGCTCCAACTTCCTAGAATCTAGAAAATCATTCTTCTCCGACTCCCATTGGATGGACGCTCCAACACCCGAGATTCTTCAGTAGTCAACTGAACGGATGCCCCAACACCAAATGAACTACAACTCACCCTAGTACAACCCTAACACCTTGAAGTTTTCACAGGCTTGAACCTATTGGTGACTTCATGCACCAGCCTAGCACCACCCTACCACCCTACATAAGAATAAAAGAAGAATGGACTCCCGTACTAGGGAAAATGGTCCATTTTACAATGATATAGAATGATGTATAAGAAAAAGACATGCTAGACCATAACCACAACTATGTCACAACCACCTAATGATGATCCTAGACCTCCCGACACTACCTTTAACCTCATTCTAGATAGAAACTTGTAAAACTTTTACAATGATTCTTTTATAATGACTCCATAAAATGATAATTTTATAATGACTGTAAGCAATGCTGCCCACTTGAAGACTTCATGTGGTGAACTAGTTGTTGTTGTTTTGCACCTTGATTATTGCTTTGTCATGCTACCCTTTCTCACTCTTCAGAACATTATATTATGCATTGAGTCTTCTCTTGATGAATATATAATACCTGCAAAATGTCTTCAAGGAAATACCAATGACATGATAATAGCAAAACTTACCTTATCTTGTAGAGCATATGTCAGTGCTAAACAAAAATAACACACTACAATACAAAGAACCTAATGCAATTAAGAGATGAACATGCATATACAAAATATACTTACCTAGATCTTACCTCTACTACATCATCTTTTTGCACCTTGCTCTTTGCTGCCCTAGAAAGTCTCATCCTATGCACCCTTTGACAACACTTTATCTAGTTTTTTCTTGCCTTCTAGGAGCACGATATTCAATCTGATGTATCTCTATGATTTTAGATCCTCAATATGTTATCTTTGGTCCTTTAGTATCCCTCTGTGTCTTCTTTCCACTGCCATAGGTTTGACCTGACTTGGATTCTTCAAGGAAAAGTAATGCCTAATCTCTCACAATGACCTAATTATGGAATAGCTCAGTAGAGAAAAATTATACGGCATGCCACATGTCATTGTTTCCTCCTTTGGCTCTAAAATTGATACATGGAAAACTATAGTCTGTGCATTATCTGCCAAATTTTACAAAATTCCAAAATCCACTTCTCCGAGAGGCAGTTATGATGATTTTCCCAAGGTCACCTATTTTAGATGAAATTCAGGAGCTTGACAACACCCTAATTTCCACAGATCATATCTCCAAAAATATAGCGAACCAAGATCCAAAATTCAGTCACGAGATTCATTAGGATTTGAGATCAAACGGGTTTTAATTTCGGCATATAAGACTTCACATAAATAAAGTTATAGTGAAAATTCCACGATCACTACTTTTGGAGGGTATATGAGATTTATTTTTATAGAGTTGAGAGCAGATTCTATAGAGAATGTTGGAGGGATTTTAGGAGCTTAAAAGGTTATTAATTACTGATTATTCAATGAACAAAATCAATGATAAATTCCATGCCACAACCCCATGGGGTTTTTTCCCACTAATTGGCATTACTAACTTCAACCTTAAATAACTTACAAACCATGAGGAATTACGAGGATAGCTATATACCGATAATAACATATTTTTTAGTAGAGTATTCCTATAATGGTTATGAGATGAGAAACCATGAATGATGATGCCCAATGTCCCATGGAATTTTAGGGTCATCCTTGGTGCTACTTGGGTTGACATCAATGATACCTTAGATCATCTTTAGATCAACAATCTCCTCCTTTGGCATTGATGGCAACACAAGTACTCCCCCTGTGATCAGGGCACCTTTTCCTACTGCCTTATCTCCCCCTTTGACATCAATGGCAAAGGGTAACTCCCCCTGACGCAAAACCATCTTGTGGACCTGTACACACTTCCACTCCCCTTTTATTTTCTAAATAAGGAAAATCTAATGAGAACTTGGGAGAATCCCAAGCTTCTTGCAAAGATATTCAAATGCTTCACGAGGTAAAGGTTTAATGAAGATATGAGAGATTTGTTCTTTTGTACCAACATATTCAAGCTTGATATTATGTTCGGCGACTTGTTCTCTAACAAAATGATATTTCATCGAAATGTGTTTTGTTTTTGAATGCATGATGAGATTATTAGAGATGTAGATGTCACTGGTGTTATCATAGAAGATGGGAATAGGCTCACTTAATTATACTTGAAGATCTTGAAAAGTTTGTTTCATCCAAAGGACATGAGCACAACAAGTTGCTGCTATAATGTATTCTTCTTCTGCTATAGATAACTAGATTAAGGTTTTCTCTTTGCTCAACCATGATATGAGACAACCACCTAGATAGAATGCTTCTCCATTGGTACTCTTACAATCATCAATGCTTCTTTCCCAATCTACATCTGTAAAGGCTTGAATAATGAGATTATTTCCCTTGGGATACTACAAGCCACATTTTATTGTGCCCTTTAGATATTGAAGAATTCTTTTGATGGAAATAATATGTGATTCTTTTGGTGCTGCTTGGAATCTTTCTACTTGTCCAACTGCTTGCATAACATCTAGTCAGGAGACTGTTACATATAGAAGACTACCAATCATAGATTTTTACAACCTGTGATCCACATCCTTAGATGAGTTGTCTATGCTCAATTTGAAACTTGTTACCATCGAAGTAAGGACGGGTTTGCAATCTTCCATTCTGAATTTCTCGAGCATTTGCTTGATGTACTTGGCTTGACAAATAAATATTCCTTTCTCTTGCTGAGATATTTGAATCCCTAAGAAATATGTCAACTCACCAAGTAAAGACATCTCGAACTCACTTTTCATCTTTGTAGCAAAGTTCTTACTTAGTCTATCATCATTGCTACCAAATATTATATCATCCACATATACCTCAACGATTGTTAAATTATCTGTATTTATTTGTACGTAAAGATTGTTATCAACAATACCTTTCTTGAACCCTTGTTGATGTAGATATCTGTCAATATGAACATACCATGCTTTGGGAGCCTGCTTGAGACCATATAGAGCCTTCGTTAACCTGCAAACATAGTCTTCTTTTTCTAATAATAGAAAACCTTCAGGTTGTTCGATGTAAACTTCTTATAATTTGTCATTCAGAAATGTTGACTTCACATCCATTTGGTAGACTTTTATTTTTTTTGAACATGCATAGGCGAGAAACATCCGTATGGCTTCCTTTCTGGCAACTGGTGTAAATGTTTCGTCATAATCAATTCCTTCCACTTTTGAATAGCCTTTCCAAACCAATATTTCTTTGTTTATGGTAACCTATAATCCTTTAATTGTTTTGCTCCTCGTGAACCTTTAATGAAACTACCATCTTGTTCAAACTACATTCCTATCAATCGTAGACTTGTGCCATATACTATTGCATAGACTCCTCTTGTACAAACCTTAAGGATTCAACAAGCCAGATTGTTCAAAATAGTGAGTCACCTAATGGGCCATCTTGACTTGAGTCATTATTTGAGGCAACTACTAATTCCTCATGACCTTTTGCTTTTGCAAATCTTGAAAGCATAACTGCTAAAACCTTGTTATCTGCTTTGTCTTCCTGTACCTGTTTCCTTTTCCAAACCTTCTTGTTCTTGCAATCTTGAGCCATTTTTCCATAGTTATGACACTTGCAACATTCAATGTTGTCCATATGCGGTTCCATTTGATATCTGCAACCGTGAGCACTATGGCCATAGTTATGGAATTTGAAACATTCAATATTTGGCCCATCTACCACGTATTATCTTCTAACAAAATCATCGTGGAACCTATCTCATGATCCTGCAAACCTTTTTCTAGGGTTTTTGAAGATAATTATTGTACATGTCAAAAACTTCATAATCCCTAGCCATATGTCCATAGTTAGCACGTAAAAAGAAATAACCATTAAATAAATGAACATACTTGGAATATTTTTCATTATTCTTTGGAGTCAGTGTTGTAGTTTGTTGTGGTATTTTGTTCTTGATTATTTTGGTCTTGTTCTTTGTAGTTGAAACATTCTTCTTTGGCTTTTCACTTTGATTAAATTCCTTCTCAAAATCATCCCATGAAGCTGTGGAGCTTGTACCTTCATCAACTAGAGCTTTACCATCTTTAATCACCTTCATTTTTTGCTTCTTCATATGTCTTATCTTGTAAGTGTTCTTTTTATGATCCCTTGAGTTTGTTGATCTCATCATGGGTTGCATCAAGTTCTTCTTGCTTTTGAGCAAGATCTTCTTGAAACCATCTTTTCAGGATCTTCCTTCTTTTTCCTACCTCCTCAACTTGTATCTTGAGAAGAGTGGTCTTCTCCACTTCTCTATTGAGAAGCTGTATCTCTTCCTTATGCTTCTCATTTTCAATCCTAAACCTAATTATTTATATTGAAGATGTTCTAATTCCTTTTTATTTTGGTCAACAATGGATAGGTATCTTTGATCAAATTCCTTCCCTTATGTTTATGCTTCCCGCATATGATGTGTGATCCTACTAATCTCTGCAAATGTTGTGTCGACTTCTTGTTGCTTCTCTTGGACTTATCCCTTGAGGTCTTATGTTGTTGTATTATTGATTTCCTCTAATGCCCTTGAGTTGTTGGCATAGTTTTGGATAGTGTTCCACTTCTTCACTTCCTTACGCAGCGAGACTACTTCAACTTCTAATGCTTCCCTTTCTTGGCTGCTTTCTTCCAACTTCATTTGAAGTGAGTCTTCAATACATTTGTGTTCTTCATCTTCAATTTTGATACCTTGAACTTTTCCTTCAAGAGTATTGGTATGGATCTTCTCAACCTTGAGCTCTTTTATAAGCTTTATTGCTTCCTTAGAAAATTCTTCTATGGTCAACCCTTCTTCTTTGTTGTTTGATACATTTTGTTTATTGTGCTTGGCCATAAATAGTACTCTCTCATTGGCTTCTTCTTCACTATCACTGTCTTCATCAGATGATGAGATATCTTTGACATTTGAGTCAGTTGCATATATATTCTCAATTTTGTCCCATACATTTTTGGAGGTTTTACAACCCAACAGCTTATGATAAGAAAATTCAATAATTCCACTCATAATAATATTCTTTGCTTTTGCATCATTTACCAAAATCTTCTTACCTTGTTGATCCACGGTTGGTGTAAAGCCATTCTGAACAGTTTCCCATACTTCGTAACCTTGCGCCAAGAGATAAACCTCCATTATTCCTTTCTAGAGTGAATAATTATTTTCATTGAATAGAGGTACACCATTCTTGGTATGCTCTATGATCTCCTTCTAGTTGTTAAACTAAAATTGAAGGAACCAAGCTCTAATACCAATTATTCGAAATACTAAGGGGGGGGTGAATCAATATTCGTTTAAATTAGTATAATTATTAATCTTTTAGAGCATTAGTTAACTTCAATTATTATCAGTGTTTGTACAATGATAGCAGTAAACAAAACGAACACAAATGCACACAATTTTAAAGGTGGAAACCCCCTCCGGGAAAAAAAAACACCTAAACACTTTTCTAAAAATTATTTAATCTTCAACTCCAATTGAAAATAAATCTCCAACTTCCTAGAATCTAGAAAATATTTCTTCTCCATCTTCCAATGGATGGATGCTCCAATTCCCGATATTCTTCAGTAGTCAACTGAACGGATGCCCCAACACCCAATGAGCTACAACTCACCCTAGCACCACCCTACCACCCTAAAGTTTTCACAGGCTTGAACATGTTTGTGACTTCATGCACCAGCCTAACACCACCCTACGACCCTATAGAAGAATAAAAGAATGGACTCTTGTACGAGGGAAAATGGTCCACTTTACAATGATATAGAATGTTGTAGAAAAAAAAGACACACTAGACTAATAAAAATGGCAATGTTTGTATTAAAAATAAAGCCCACTGGTCAGCGCTACGAAAGAGAGTCTGAACCAGGAGAGTATGGCTCTGTAGAACACTCTACATTGTTCATCAACATTACACATTAAATAGAATACATGGTTTTAGGGAAGTTAGAAAAACATCCTAAGAAATAGAAACTAATTCCTATCCTGAGGCTACGTGAACCAACTCTACCTATTCTAGGATATTCTCCATTATCTTCAACACTCCCCCTTAATGGAGAATGGGTTCACTTATATGCCTAACATCTCCCTAAACATTTGAAATTTTACTTTTCCAAGGGGCTTAGTGAAAATGTCTGCAACATTATCACATGTATTACAATATTCTAGATGGATTTCTTTAGATTGCACTTTCTCCCTAATAAAATGGAATTGAGTATCAATATGTTTAGTGTTGTTGTGAAACACCAGATTGTTGGCCAGCTTGATTGAATTTTTTTTGTCACATTTGATTGTTGTTGTGACTATCAGTTCTTCCCCAACATCCCGAAGAAGTATCCACAGCCAAACTACCTCTCACGTTGCTGCACACATGGTTTGATACTCTGCTTCTGCTAAGGACAAGGAGACTGTGTTTTTCTTCTTGTTGCTCCAAGTGATCACCCTGGATCCAAGACTGAATGCATAACCTGTTATAGATCTATGATCATCTACATTTCTTGTGTAACAGCACAAAGTAAAACTAAAGTTAATGTCTTAATGGAAAACAAATACTTACAAATGAAATTACCTATATTACCTGTAATTGCAGTCTGCCAAGTGATCACAAGAATTTGGGGACGACTCTCCTCCCAACCATAGGCTCAATTGTGCAGGATTCTGCTACAACTGGCCACCCCCGAGCCCTCAATCAACGACTACTGCCAGTGCTCCTAAGTCTTAGTATACCATTCTCCAAGAGAATGAAAGATAGAATCTCGGAATGAAAGAATGCAAGAATGCCTCTCATCTTCCTCACCATCTATTAAATAGAACAACATTGGATGGGGAACCACATGCACACACTCCATGTGTCTACATGCAACTTGATTTTTTAGCCTTCTTGTTTTATTTCTTTACTTTTCTTTTGATTTTAGCTTTACTGATTCTTTTTATTGCTTTCTTTGTTTTATTACTATTTATTCTTATTTAGAGCTTTAGTGTAGTTATTACTATTTTTATATTTTGTTTATTTTCTTTTAAATATCATTTTATGATTTCTTATTTTTATTATTTATTATTAAGTGATTTATTATTTTATTATTTATATTATTATTATTTATTTATTTTGTATTATTTATTATTTATTATTTATTATTATATTATATTATATTATTATTTTTATTATTTATTATTTATCATTAAAGGGAGGGATATTACATCTTGCCCAATATGAATATGCAAATCTTGCCAATCTAACATCAGAAGAGTCATTGTAAATAATTCCATAATCTACAGTACCTTGTAGATACCTCAAAACATTCTTTGTTGCATTCCAATGGATTTCAAGAGGCTTAGAAATAAATTGGCTTAACACGCTGACTACATAAGCCAAATCAGGCCTAGTGGTGGTTAGGTAGATTAAACTCCCAACCAATTGTTTGTAAAGTGTTTCATCTACCGCTTTTGAGCCATCCTCGCACTACAATTTGATGTTCTACTGCAATGGTATCGGTGCAGACTTCCACTGATCCATTCTAAAATTCTCTAACAGGCCTTTGGCATACTTTTCTTGAGACAGAAATGTTTGACTTGAATCTCTCTAGATCTCGAGACCTAAATAGTATCTGAGTTCACTGAGATGCTTTATCTCAAACATTTGTGACATCTACTACTTGATTTCATCAATCAGATATATAGCATCACCTAGAATTATCAAATCATCTACATATAATGAAATCAGCACTACACACCCTTCTTCATCTTTCATGGTATAAAGATTAGGGTCATTCTTACTTCTATTATAGCCAGCTTGTATAAAAAATGAATCAATTTTCTCATACCATGACCTGAGAGCTTATTTTAGTCCATAAAGTCCTTTCTTCAACCTACAAACTACATGTTCTTTTCCCTTCTAGACAAACCCTTTCGGTTGCTCTAAATAAATTTCTTCTTTCAGTTCCACATTTAGAAATGAAGACTTTACATCTAGTTGGTGCATCATCCAATGTTTCTTAGTAGCTAAAGAAATTAACATTTTGATGGTGTTCAATTCAGCTACAAGGGGCGAAGGTTTCTTCATAATGTATCCCTTCTTTTTGTGTATAACCCTTTGCAACCAACCTAGCTTTCAGTTTTTCTATAGTTCCATCTGCATTGATTTTCGGTTTATATAACCATTTGCAACCTATGACCTATTTTCCTCTAGGGAGTTCTACCAATTCCCAAGTGTTGTTTCTGATTATTGAATCATATTCTTGTTCCATCGCTATTTTCCATTCATTACTTTCATTTGCTTCTCTATAACTAGATGGTTCAGCAACATTCATCATACTAGTTATAAATGCATTTTCCCTATATCTTGCAGGCATTTGATCTTTCCTACCTGATCTCCTAAGTGGTGTGGTGGTGGTTTCAAACCTTATTTATTCCTGATGTTGTTGTTGTTGCTGTTGCTACTGTTGTTTTTGTTGTTGTTTCTATTGTTGTTGTTGTTCATCCTCTGCCTTTGTTTGTTGCTGACCCTAATTGTTCTCTATTTCCTCCTCTTCAAAGTACAGAATGTCCCATCAATCATAGTGCTCATCAGCTTCTTCACTATCCTGCTCATGGAATTTAACATCTCTACTAACAAAGATCTTTTGAGTAGAGGGAATAAATAATCTCTATGCTTTATATGATGAACAATACCCTATAAAATTACATCTAATGGCTTTTGAGTATAATTTCTTTATATCTTCCTTTGGTATATGGGAAAATTCTTTACATCCAAATATTCTTAAGTGTTTTACTACAAGCTTATATCCATACCAAGCTTCAAAAGGAGTTTTAAACTCAAGACTTCTTATAGGAATCCTATTTTTTAAATAAACCACAGTACTCACTCCTTCAGCCCAAAAGCCATTTGGAAGATTCTTACCTTTCAACATAGTTCTAGCACATTCCACCAGTGTTCTGTTCTTCCTTTCTGTTACTCCATTTTGTTGTGGAGTATGGGGTATTGTGAACTGCTGCAAAATTCCATAATCTTTACAAAATCTGATCAGCTCATCTTTCCTATATTCACCCCCTTGATCAGAGCGAAGAATTTTTATATGTTTCCGTGTTTGTCTTTCAATCATATTTTTAAACTACTTAAAGTATTCAAATGTATGACTCTTCTTACTTAAGAAATACACCCAAGAAAACTTCATACATTCGTCAATAAATAGTAGGAAATACACTGCACCTCCTAATCATTTTTTTTGCATGGGACCACAAAGGTCTATGTGCACTAACTCCAGTATATCCCTCTGTTTGTTTTCTACTCTAACAGGGAATTCATCTCTATGCATTTTTCCTAAAGTACAAGCATCGCAATCATTATGTACTTGCTTTAGCATAGGAAGATCTCTTACCATTTCCATCCTGTGTAGTAACAACGAATCATTGTAATTGATGTGGCTGAATCTCTGGGGCCAAAGCTCTTCTATAATTAGGCTCACTGTTGTCATTGCTTGAACTGGTGCAGGTCTCACATCCAACTTGTAGAGTCCTCATGTTCAGATTCCTGTAACAATTGTCTTCATTCCATTTAGCAGATCCTTAATGTAACAGTTAGATTTTAAAAATTCAACTTTGAAATCTTGATCTGTAATCATTGATACATAATTCAAGTTCATTGTTATGCCAGGCACATACATTACATTGTAAATTTGTTTAATATTACCATCGGGTAGAATGACAGAAACTTTCCAACAACCTTTGATTTGATGACTTCTGTCATCTCCTAGGTAAGTCTGTGTGCCTTCATTAATCTCTTTAAAATCCTCTAGCCAGTGCTTGTTCCTTGTCATGTGTGTTGACGCTCCTGAATCTACATACCAGATGTCTACGTCAACATTTTCATCATGATCTGCCATGAACAACCTCAAATTCTACACCTAATCACCATTCGTGACATGACCTGCATGTCTCTTTGGTTTCTGTTGTTCTTCATGATACTTCTTTTTCCTACACTCCTAGAAATATGACCCAATTTTCTGCAATAAATGCATTTAGTTTCAGAGTAGTTTTTATTTGGGTACATACCTTGGGTGAGATTTGGCCGTTTATGTGAACTTGCTCCATTTTGCTATTGTTGACCTCCTTTCCCTTTGTAGAAGTTTTTCCTCGTCATCAAAGTAAGATCAGCACTCTGGGGCTTCAGAGTCGATCTCCTACCTTCTTCCTGCATTAGTATACCTGTCAACTCTTCAAAATGTAGGATCTTTTCTCTGGCATTGATCCCAGTGATGAACATATGATAATCATTAGTGACACCATTCATTGTAATCGTCACAAGATCTGTATCGTCCATTGTATGACCAATATCTGATAATTTGGTTTTCAAATCCTTGATCCTTGCTACGAATGAAGAAATTGTTTCATTTTCCTCTTTCTTCATGGACAAGATCTTACTCTTGAGGAACAAAAGATGATTTGAATTTTTGATCTTGTACAATTCCTTCAGAATTCTCAAGATATCATTAGCTGAATTACCCTCTCTAATATGTTGTATAATGTAGTCTTTCACTGACATCTTTAACATTTTCCTTGCTCTGCTTTCTCGTTTCTCCCAATTTGGGACTGTTGCTGAACCAATCGTGGGCCTTGGCTCATCCCCATTCACAATCATCCAAGCACTCTATGCTTCTAGCAAAGTAGGCATATTGAACTTCCAATTTGCATAATTGGAACCATTGAGCTTGTTATGCTCATTCATGCATGCTTTACATATGTTGTTATTCATCTCGGTGATTTAGAAAAAAAATTGACAGCTAAAAGATGTTAAATTTACCCCAGATCTATGACAGAGACAGATCACTATTGTTTTATCTCACAACACACACGCAGATCACCATGGCTTTCTTCTTAGCCTCTAGACAACCTCCTGTTGTTAGCTACAGCCTTGTTCTTGGCTTCCCCACTCAGCTTCTCTGAAATCTACAGCCTTGTTCTTGGCCCCCCCATGTAGTTTCTTTGATTTACATGATCGTCGCAGATATACACCCAATATCTGAGATGGTTGCAGAAATACACCAATTTTCTGAGACTGGTCACAGATATATGCCCAATATCTGAGACGGTGGTAGAAATATACTAATTTTCAGAGACTGTCGTAGCTGTACATTGGAAAACTGCGATGATCGAAAAATAAAAATTTCGAGAAGTGTAATAGTGCTATCCACTCAAACCCTGCCAAGATTTTGGTTCAAAGAACCACCCACCAGCTAGCGTACAGGTTCCTCAACCCTAACGCTCTGATACCATGATAAAAATGGCAATGTTTGTATTAAAATAAAACCCACTGGTCAACTCTACAAAAGAGAGTCTAAACCAAGAGAGTCTGGCTCTACAGAATGCTCTACATTGTTCATCAGCATTACACATTATATAGAATACATGGTTTTAGGGAAGTTAGAACAACATCCTAAGAAATAGAAACTAATTCCTATCCTGAGGCTACGTGAACCAACTCTACCTCTTCTAGGATATTCTCCATTATCTTCAACATAGACCATAACCTGAACTATGACACAACCACCTAATGATGATCCTAGACCTCCTAATAGAGCTTCTTCAACTCTCGGTAGATAGACACTTTTACAACTCTTACAATGATTCTTTTACAATGACTCTATACAATGATACTTTTACAATGACTATATGTAGTGTTGCCCTCTTGAAGACCTCATGTGGTGAACTTGTTGCTACTATTTTTCACCTTGGTTTCTATTCTTCAGAACATTAGATTATGCATTGAGTCTTCTCTTTATGATTATATAATACCTGCAAAGTCTTCAAGCAAATACCCATGACATGATAATAGCAAAACTTACCTCATCCTGTAGAGCATATGTTAGTGCTAAACAAAAACAACAAATTAGAATACAAAGAACCTAATGCAATTAAGAGATGAACATTCATGTATAGAAGATACTTACCTGGAGCTTACCTCTGCTACATCATTTTGTTTCACCTTGCTCTTTGCTGCCCTAGAAAGTCTCATCCTTTGCACCCCTTGACAATACTTGATCTAGTTTTTTCTTGCCTTCTAGGAGCATGATATTGAATCTGATGTATCTCTATGATTTCAGATCTGCAATATGTTATCTTCTATTTTGTAGTAGCCGTCTGAGTCTTCTTTCCACTGCCATGGGTCAGACCTGATTTGGATTCTTCAAGACAAATTTATGCCCAATCTCTCACAATTAACTAATTATGGATTAGTTCCATAGAGCGAAATTGTACGGCATGCCATGTGTCATTGTTTCCTCCTTCGGCTCCAAAATTGATAAACAAAAAACTATATTCTATGCACTATACACCAATTCCTACAGAATTTCAATACGCTTCTTAGAGAGAGAGAGTTACTATGGTTTTCCCAAGGTCACCTATTTGAGATGAAATCCGGGCACCTGTAAAAACCCTAAATTTCATAGATCATATCTCTGAAAATATAGTGAACCAAGATCTGAAATTCAGTCAAAATATTCATGAAGATTTCAGTTCAAATGGGATATAATTTTGGCATCTAAGACTTTAGGGAAATAAAGTTACAGCGAAAATTTCACCATCACTACTTTTGGAGGAAATATGAGATTTCTTTTTATAGAGTTGAGAAGGGCTTCTATATAGAAAGTTGGAGGGATTTTAGGAGCTTAAAAAATTATTAATTATTGACTATTCAATGAAAAAACCAATGATAAATGCCATGCCACAACCCCATGGCGTTTTAGCCCACTAATTGGGGTTACTAACTTCAATCCTAAATAACTTACAAACTATGAGGAATTACGAGGAGAGATATATACTGATAGCAAGATATTTTTTAGTAGAGTATTCCTATAATGGTTATGAGAATAGAAACCATGAATGATGATGCCCTTTGTGCCATGGAAGTTCAAGGTCATCCTTGGTACTGCTTGGGTTGACATCAATGACAACCTTAGATCATCTTTAGATCAACAATCTGCCCCTCTTTCATTGATGGCAACAAATGTACTCCACCTATGATCGGGCACCTATTCTTACTACCTTCTCTCCATCTTTGACATCAATGGAAAAGGGTAACTCCCCCTACCATACAACCATCCTGTGGACCTGTACACACTTCCACTCCCCCTTTATTTTTTGAATAAGGAATCTAATGAGAACTTGGGAGAATCCCAACCTTCTAGTGAAGATATTGAAATGCTTCACAAGGTAAAGGTTCAATGAAGATATTAACAATTTGTTCTTGTGTACTAACATATTCAAGTTTGATATTCTTTTCAGTGACTTGTTCTCTAACAAAATGATATTTGATTGGAATGTGTTTTGTTTTTGAATGCATGACATGATTCTTAGGGATGTTGATGGCATTGGTGTTATCACAGAAGATGGGAATAGGCTCATTGAATTGTACATGAAGATCTTGCAAAGTTTGTTTCATCCAAAGGACTTGAGTACAACAAATTGTCGCTGCAATGTATTTTGCTTCCATTGTAGATAACTATATTGAGGTTTTCTTTTTTCTCAACCATGATATCAAACAACCACCTATCTAGAATGTTGCTCCACTAGTAATCTTATGATCATCAACGCTTCCTTCCCAATCTACATCTATAAAGTCTTGAATAATGAGATCGTTTCCCTTGGGATATCACAAGCTATTTTCTATTGTTTCCTTTAGATATCGAAGAATTATTTTGATGGCAATAGTAGGTGATTCTTTTGGTGTTTCTTCGAATCTTGCTACTTGTCCAACTGCTTGCATAACATCTGATGAGGAGGCAGTTACATATAGAAGACTAACAACCATAGATATGTACAACCTCTGATCCTCATCCTTAGATGAGTCATCTATGCTCAATTTGCAACCTATTACCATCGAGGTAAGGATGGGTTTGCAATATTCCATTTTGAATTTCTTGAGCATTTCCTTGATGTACTCGGCTTGAAATATAAATATTCCTTTCTCTTGCCGAGATATTTGAAGCCCTAAGAATTATGTCAAATCACTAAGTAAAGACATCTCAAACTCACTTTTCATTTTTGTAGCAAATTTCTTACTTAGTCGATCATCATTGCTACCAAAGATTATATCATCCACATATACCTCAACGATTGTTAAATTATTTGTATCTATTTGTACGTAAATATTGATATCAAAAGTACCTTTCTTGAACCCTTGTTGACGTAGATATCTATCAAGACAAGCATACCATGCTTTCGGAGCCTGCTTGAGACCATATAGAGCTTTCTTTAACCTGCAAACATAGTCTTCTTTTTTTGATAATAGAAAACCTTCAGGTTGTTCGATGTAAACTTCTTCTTCTAATTCACCATTCTGAAATGCTGACTTAACATCCATTTGGTAGACTTTTATTTCTCTTAAAAATGCATAGGAAAGAAACATTTGGATGGCTTCCATTCTAGAAACTAGTGCAAATATTTCATCATAATCAATTCCTTCCACTTGTGCATAGCTTTTCCAAACCAAGCTTTCTTTCTTTCTGGTAACATGTAATCCTTCAATTTTTTTTCTCCCCTTGAACCTTTAATGAAACTACCATCTTGTTCAAACTACCTTCTTGTCAATCATAGACTTGTGCCATATACTGCTGCATAGACTCCTCTTGTACAAACATTAAGGAGTCAACAAGCCAGATTGTTCAGAATAGTGAATCACCTAATGGGCCATCTTGACTTAAGCCATTATCTGAAGAAACTGTTAATTTGTCATGACCTTTTTCTTTTACAAATCCTGAAAGCATAACTACTAAAACCTTGTTATCTGCTTTGTCTTCCTGTACCTGTTTCCTTTTCCAAACCTTCTTATTTCTGCAATCTTGAGCCATGTGCCCATAGTTATGACATTTGAAGCATTCAATGTTGGCCATAGGTGATTCCATCTGATATCTGCAACTGCAAGCACTATGGCCATAGTTATGGAATTTGAAACATTTAATATTTGGCCCATCTAGCACGTATTGTCTTTTGACAAAATCTTCATGGAACCTATGTCATGATCTTGCAAACTTCCTTCTAGGGTTTTGCAGATAATTATTGTACCTATCAAAAACTTCAGAATCCCTAGCCATATGTCCATAGTTAGAACATAAAAGGCAATAAAAGAACATACTGGGAAGATTTTTCATTCTTCTTTGGAGGCAGTGTTGTAGTTTATTGTGGTCCTTTTTTCTTGTTTTCTCTAGTCTTGTTCTTTGGAGTTGTAAAATTCTTCTTTAGCTTTTCACTTTGATCAACTTCCTTCTTAGAATATTCCTATGAAGCTATGGAGCTTGTACCTTCATGTTTCTGGGAAAACTAGTGTCTATTCAGATCTACTAGTCCCACTAAGATGGGTAGCTATCTTAGAGACAAATAATTCAAAGTAACTTGTGTTTTCCTTTATGAGAGATATATAAGAGAGAAGTAGAGAGCACCAACCTTAGTCTTTCGCTTGGCTCCTTGCTTGTTTCCTCTCTCCTTTGATAGAAATTTCGCCACTCCTTTCTCACTTGTCTCGCTTCAAAGAACACCTGTAGAGTCAAAGAAGAAAAATACCATCAAAGCATAGAGTTTTATAATGATAAACAATATAGTATCAGATGTACATTAACCATACAAATGCATACACAAATACAAGATTCAGAAATATACAAGTATATGGAGGAAAACTTAAATAACTTTATTGATAGAAGTAGTAGAAGAGAGGATTACAGCCCATTTGTCTGATCCAGCGCCATCCTTCCAGCATGAAAGCCCTCTTCACCTCATGAAAAAACTATATCACCCAACAATACAATGCTTCACAGAGAAACCAACAACACTTTCTTACAAAAAGTAAAATTCCAGCCTCTGGATCTCTAGGATGACGGATCCATATATAGATATTTGCAAGGGGGTGAGTTAGCTTCTGGGATTTTGATTAGTGTAATTTCACTGATAGTTCTTGGTTCCACTTGGATATTTCATGATCTCTTACTCATCCCTAGGCAAATTCAGAGAGGCAAGTCTCATATAGGTAGTTTCTAAAAATATATCAAACTACCTTTGCCATTTGTTTACTCTTGCTCATCGCACCCTACAGAACGGATTTTTAGTATGCATCACACCCTTTGTGTGTAACAGGTGAGATGCATCGCACCCTCAGCATGGAGTAGTCTGTATGGTCTAGTTTTGACCAGTTCTGAGTAGTTTTTGAGGGAGAACTTCTGGGAAATGATGTAATTAGTTGACCTTGATCCTTTAGGGTATGAAACAACACTTCTAGGGGTTGAGAAGCCCTTGGTTTATGGAAATATGTGATTGGGGTTGCAGTGCCCAAATATGTCTATAACAGTTGCCCCTAAAGCATGTGGTCATAAATCTTTTGATGTCGAGTGAAATGCTTTATCATGAGAATCCGAGGTTTTTCGAACTGGAAGGTGACCTGTAATAAGATACAATACAATACATTATCTTCATAATATTTTCATGATATAGCTGAGTTGGGCATTCCCATTCTCAGCTTTATAAATTCATTTTCATGTACATAGGACAAACAATCGTTTATGTGGCAAACTGATGATTCTGGTAGAGCCATCATCCCTTAGCTTGGATGATTATCTGTGTAGCTATGGAGTACATTTGATGCCTTTATTTTCCTGAATATATCGCAGCCTGGATGGATGAAACTAGATCCAGGGTCTTCAAACTCATTCAATCTTCGCCCAAAGTACAAGTCGATCCATGTAAAAAGATGTTCTGATGTCGAACATGGAAAGACATTTCCTGCTTTCCAGCCAATGATGTAAGTTGTTAACAGGCGCAAGAGGAATCACCAATAATGATAATGACCCTCAATGTATTGCAGTACAATTCGCATGGTGTGAATACATGAGTCGATTTCGAACACCACGCAAAATCTTTTGGTCGAAGGCCATTTATGTAAACCTGTCGCCGGAGGTGAGAAACTTGCCATTGAGGCTTGCAAACTTTAAAGACTAAAAGGGTTGTTCCTAAGTCAACTTCTTGGATAATGAGCTGATGTTGACAAGAAGTGACCTAACGTAGGAGGGCCCTAATGAATCCCACATCTATGACATGGAATAGAGAAAATGATTTTGTGGAGGTGAAACGATCTGATGCTACAAGGTTCAGGGTGGCGGTCATGAAAGAATGGAGCATGAAGGTATTGCAGTGGATGAGGCATTAGCTAGGTTGGTGAATTCTTTGAGTGACTTCTCTTGAACATATCAATGACACTGAAATGGATTGGTAGTGTTAACCCCAAAAATGGATGGTACGGAGGACCAATGGTGATATGACCGGTGAACAAAATAACCCAACCTGACTCAATCATGGTGATGGAGTGAAAGTGTCATGTTCAAGAGTGACCTACTACCATTGAAGTTCTTCAAGTTTTCTTCCCTTTTTCCCCAGTCATTTCTGACCAGTACCTCTTTATTTTTGTCAAGCTTGAGGAGGATAAGATATGCTTATTCTATAATTTTCCCTTCGGGAAAAACCCGTCACTATGTTTTAGCAAGCCTAGTGACAGTGAAACTCGCTCTTGTCCATATGGACAAGTTTGTCGTTATTGTTTTAATGAGTTTAATGGCAAAGATAACTCAGTCATTTTTAGTTTTAGAGAGTCTGAAAAGAGATGGAAAGGAAACTCCAGTAGTTATTTTTCATAGTATAATCCCTTAAGTCCGAAAAAGTATAAAATAATGTGAAATGGATGACTTTTCTGATCACTTTACCGAGCTGAAAAAGACACGCACTCGATCGTTGTGTGTAATGATCCCTCAGGTCCAAAAAGATTAAAATATAGGAGGGATGGAACTTCCAATCACTTTAGCGAGCTAGAGAGGCCAATTGCTTGACAAGCTTTTCATATTTAACGAGTCCGAAAAGAGTTTAAAGTAGATTCATTATTTCCAAAAACTTTAATGAGTTGGAATGCTTGACAATCTTTTCATATTTAACGAGTCTGAAAAGGGTTTAAAGAAAAATTTTTATTTCCAAAAACTTTAACGAGATGGAATGCTCAACAATCTTTTCATATTTAATGAGTCTAAAAAGGTTTTAAAGAAAACTCGGTATTTTCCAAACACTTTAACGAGCTGGAATGCTCAGAAATATTTTCATATTTAATGAGTCTGAAAAGGGTTTAAAGAAAACTCGGTATTTCCGAACACTTTAACGAGATGGAATGCTTGACAATATTTTCATATTCAACAAGTCTAAAATGGGTTTAAAGAAAACTCGGTTTTTTAGGAACAAGTGATTTTTTCAAGTAGTAATTGGTTCTAGGCAAGTTTGGAACTTTTCAATCATGACAATGTAAAGAGGGTGGCTGAGAAAATCACTCGTCGTAGTTTTTCCTCAAAAGGGTAAACAATAAAGTGAAGGCATATGGTTGGATAAAAGAGTAGAGGTGATGGTAAGAACACAACCAAGGCTCAAAAGCTGATAGTAATGTGATCACAAAGGTTATTTACCGAAGGTGCGTTCATTTTTTAATGAGCTTGAACTCTGGGGGAACATATGCTCATTGCTAGGTTTATTTTTTAATGAGCTTGAACTTTGCAAAAACGTTGCTCATTTCTAGGTTTATTTTTTAACGAGCTTGAACTTTGCGGAAACATTGCTCATGCTAGTCGTCTATTAATGATGTCTCTCTTTAGTAGGTTCATTTTTTAGGGAGCTTGCCCCATGCGAAACCTTGCTCCAGAGCCTTGTGTATGCAAGTTAGGAACGACCAACTACTGTCCTAAGGGTTAATGAATTACTGAGGTTAGGTAGGATAGTTTCATACAAAACATTTCCTCCACTTTGCCGGTGCCATTGGCCCTTGCAAAGGTGAATGGTGGACCAGGCCAATCACCTAACTTAAGCAGTTGAATTTCGTAAAAAACTATGGGTTTAGAGTTACGTTGTTCACTTTTCACTTGTGTAAAAAAGGTTTGCATGCCCCCAGGTATAAATAAAAGTAAAGTTTCCATGTTTCCATATGGAATTTCTTGCATTAAAGCAAGGTGGTTTCATCCATGTTGTAGAAAAAACACTTCCTTGGCTTTGTCCATCAAAATAGACAAAGGTGAAAGGTGTGGATCCACTGCCAATCACATAACCTTCGATGAGGAAATCCTATTCTAGGCTGATCCCATATCCTAAATAGACAGGTGTGTCAGATTGGTCATATATCCTATGAGGAAACCTATCTTATATCTGGGGTTTTCTTGCCGAATTAGGCCAGGGCACGTGCCCCTTAGGTTTCGTCACATTCATCGAATCACTCGCGGTCATCAGGTGGATGGATTGGAGGTTGATGAGACATTCCTTATGCAAAGAGACCATTTAGGGATGGCATTTGACTAGTAGCCATGTTTGAAATGGGGAATGAAAGCTGGTCAATGAGTTGGACCATTCTTCCTTCATACGGGAAACACATCACCCGGAAGAGTGAGGAAACAATAGCTCCCATGTTGTAAATGTAGTCACGCCCAAGGAGTAGATTGTAATCTAGTGGCCCTTTGACTAACATCACGTTCAGATGAACGGTTTTCCTTCTCAAAGTTATAGGAAAATTTGGAAGGATCCCTAATGGTCAACTGGTTCCTTTATTGAAGCCTGACAAATTTTGAATCTCAGGCATAAGCGATGGCGAACCAAGCACTTTCCAAGAAGTTGAGGAAAGGATACTCACATAGGCCCCTTCATCTATGATAGTGCCAGCCATGATCATTCTTTAAGCTTGTACTATGATTTGGAATGGTACATTAGATGGTAGGTGGGATCTCGCTAGTAGATTCCAATCAAAGGAAATGACTATATTTCTCGGAGGAGGGACCGAACAAATGGCTGGATGAATCTCTTGAACTAAGGAACTTCCCTCCTACGGTAAAGGAATGGGTAGATTTCCCCCATGTTCATCAGATTTTGTGTTAACAAAAATAATTTGAATGACGTCGTTCTCATTGTCTTTGGAGACTGTATCATCTGAAGGCAGACCTTCTGAAGGCAAGACTGGGTTGACTTCCATTTTGACCTGTTGACTTTGGTCCAGTGTGAACTTAGAGGGTTTATCATCAATGATAGGTGCTTCGACCGACAACAGTGGTATTTCAGTCAGATTTTCAACTAGCGATGGACTTGGCAAGAGTTTCTTGTATCAAGGTGGAAGCCGCTGTAGTGAAGCAGGATGGTTATCCAAGACTCTTTTAGCTTTGTCCAGAAAAGGACAATGGTGGAGGGCATGATCATCTTCACATAGCCTACAATTAAATTTAAATCTTCCTTTTTTTCCATTGACTTCATTTTCACTAGTTGATGGTGTACTTTCAACATGATTGATAGAGGTTGAAGACACTGGATTATGCAAGCGGGGAGATCAATCCCTCAGGACTTGTGAGATGCGAGGACAATCTCAATGACAGTGGTCTCCTTTGAAAATGAAACATGGAGATTTGGGTTTGGACAATGCAGTGTGTGGATTTTCACCAGATGATGTAAGGTTTCCCCCTTTCACCGTTGGCTTTCTCTTCTTCTTCTCCTTCCCTTTCTTATTCCTCTCAGTTACTTGGTTTTTAGTGTTACTAGTTTCACCAAGTGAAGAGGAAGAAGGAGAGGGAGAAACAAACGAAGTGGAAGGTGGGGGAGCAACTTTAGTATCATCTGGTTGCTGATTTGATTTCTGAGGAATTATGGTGTTTTGAACGACAGAGGTCGAGAATAACCATACTGGCAAGCCAATTGTGAGTCCTATAAGGGACAATGTAGCCATGTATGAAGCACCAATATATCCCCAAGAAGAGAAAGGACTAGGATTTCCCCCAAGGGGAAATCCTTGATTGGTGGATTCCATTTTCTCAACCTAAGACCAACGAGGGAACAATGATATTATTTTGAATCAAATAAATTTTATGACGCTTTGACACAACTTGCCTTTCCAATTTTTAAGAGTCGATAAAAAGCTAAAGATGACTCTAGTCACCTTCGATTTTTAATGAGCCTGAAGTGATAAGTGCTCAGATGGAACTTTTCTTTTAAGGAGTTTGAAAAGGAATGAAAGTGACTTCTCTGGAAATCTAGATAGAGGGATTACCAAAATCGCAAAAATGCAATATACACCTCAGTGGTAAATTATAGAGAAATTATCGAGGACTTTATGTATGGCAATCAATCTTCCTGAATGCGGTGTTCAATGCATTGCGATCGATAGGGTGACAGACACGGCTTCCTAGGGATAAAGGATATCAGCCTATTGTGGTCTTCCAATATGTGCTCGACGGTATGTGGGAGCACAAGTTCATACTCGCACTTGTCGTATCAAAGAGGAGGAATCACCCAACCTACGATGAAAATGATAGTTACTAGGCTTTACGACGCCAGAATACGTCCCTAGCCTAGACTTCTAGATCTTATGTGTTAGGTTCCAAAGCATTTTTATGTTCATTGAGGTTTATATTATAGTTGATATTTCTTAAGAAGTTTGCCTTTCAAGTTTCACCATGTGATGTAGATGTACAATTCCTAAACATGCAATCTAAATGATAAATAATTGTTTATTTTCTTTTAGCAATGAAAATCCTAGCTACTAAGGAAAGAAGAGTAAAATCCTTTCAACAAAGAGCAGAGAGCACACACTAAATGCACTTTTCCTAAATCAATTTTTGCATGCAGTCTAAATGCAAATGCACATGCATGTATTTGTTTTTCAGTTTCCTTAATGTGAGAATGACAAAAAGAAAACTAAGTATATATCTAAACTACTTTTCTTCAAAGCGATATTTTAGAAATTTATTTTCAAAAACGAAAGGAAGACTAAGACGACACTTTCAATTTTGAATGGAAAACTATTTTTGACACTCCAAGGAATTGATAATTCAAATCAAATACGATGGCAAAAGTGTAGTCGACTACCTAAAAGAGGAAAACTTTATGACACTCTTTTCTTGACTGAAAACGACAGTTGCGATACTTTCGAATCAAAAGACGACAGTTCGATTAAGCTACTATTTGCAAAGGAGGATTGTAAATGATGAAAAATACATAAAAAAACATTCACAATTCCTTAGAAATGGAGGCTAAATAATGTAAAGGAATAAGGTTTCAAGAGTGATATACTAATCATTGACAGCAAAACTACTTAATAGAGCTAAAAACAATGAAGAAAAAACCAAAATATGGAGGTAGAAATAGTCTCATTCAATCATCTCACCTGTCCTTAAGGGAAACATGGATGCATCTCACCTATAGCACACGGGAGGTGTGATGCATCCAGACTACCAATGAGAGATAGTGCGATGGTCCAGGGATGAGACTGAGCTTGGTTTTGACCCACAGTTTGCAGCTAAGTTTAGGGATTTACGTTGAGCTTATGATAGACAGTAAACACAAAGTATAGGGGCTGACCTAATGAGGTTATTGAGCTACCACCAGGGCACTTAGGATGTTTGCAAGTCAGATGTTCAGTTCATAAACCAACCTAAATATTGACTGAAGCAGCATTGTTCTACTTTACAGTTGCATAGCAAAAGCAGTTCGAAGGCTAGCTGGCTTATCTTCAAGCTTTGTCTGTAGTTTATAAAGCAAACAATAGTAACAAACAAACAAACTATTCATTCCCCAGCGGAGTTGCCATTTTGTTTCTGGGAAAACTAGTGTCTATTCAGAGCTGCTAGTCCCACTAAGATGAGTAGCTATTTTAGAAACAAACAATTCAAAGTAACTTTTGTTTTCCTTACTGAGAGATAGATGAGAGAAGCAGAGAGCACCAACCTTAGTCTTTCGCTTGGCTCCTTGCTTGTTTCCTCTCTCCTCTGATAGAACTTTCGCCACTCCTTTCTCACTTGTCCCTTTTCAAAGAACACCTATAGAATCAAAGCAACAAAATACCATCAAAGCATAGAGATCTATAGCCATAAAAAATATAGGATCAAATGTACATTAACCATACAAATGGATACACAAATACAAGATTCAGAAATATACAAGTATATGGAGGAAAACTCAAACATATTTATTTATAGAAGTAGTAGAAGAGAGGATTACAACCCAGCTATCTGATCCACTTCCATCCTCTCAGCATGAAAGCCCCCTTCACCTCATGAAAAGACTAGATCACCCAACAATATAATGCTTCATAGAGAAACCAACAACACTTCCTTACAAAAAATAAAATTCCAGCCTCTAGATTTCTAGGATAAGGGATCCATATATAGATATTTGCAGGGGAGTGAGTCAGCTTCTAGGATTTTGATTAGTGTCATTTCACTGATAGTTCTTGGTTCCACTTGGAGATTTCATGATCTATTACTCATCCCTGGGTAAATTTAGAAAGGCAAGTGTCATATGGGCAGTTTCCAGAAGATTCTCTGGGTTTCTGCCTAGAAAATGGCCTCTGCCATTTATTTGCTCTCGCTCATCGAACCATACGGAAGGGATTTTTAGTATGCATCCCACCCTTTGTGTGTAATAGGTGAGATGCATCACACCCTCAGCATGGAGCAGTCTGTATGGTCTAGTTTTGACCAGTTCTGAGTAGTTTTTCAGGGAGAACTTCTGGGAAATGATGTAATCAGTTGACCTTGATCCTTTAGGGTATGAAACAACACTTTTAGGGGTTTAGAAGCCCTTGGTTTATGGACATATGTGATTGGGGTTGCAGTGCCCAAATATGTCTATAACACATCATCAATTGGAACTTTACCATCTTTAATTGCTTTCATTTTTGCTTCTTCATCTATCTTATATTGTATATGTTCTTTTTGTGATCCCTTGACTTTGTTGATCTCACGGGTTGCATCAAGTTATTCTTGCTTTTGAGAAAGATCTTCTTGAAACCATGTTTTCAAGATCTTCCTTTTTTTTTCTCCCTCCTCAACCTATAGCTTGAGAATATTGGTCTTCTATACTTCTCTGTTGAGAACCTATATCTGTTGCTTATACTTCTCATTTTCAATCATGAGCCTAATTGTTTCTATTGAAAATGTTTCTAATTCCTTTTTCTTTTGCTCAATAGTGGATATATATCTTTTATTAGATTCCTCCTTTCAATTTCTACTTCCTGCATCTGTTGTGTGATCCTGTTAATCTCTGCAAATGCTGTGTCAAGTTATTGTTGCTTCTATTGGACTTCTACCTTGAGGTCTCGTGTCGTTGTATTATTGATTTCGTCCAATTACCTTGAGCTATTGGCATAGCTTTGGACAGTGTTTCCCTTCTTCACTTCCTTACCCATCGAGACTACTTAAGCTTTTAATGCTTTCTTCCAACTTATTTTGAAGTGACTCTTCAATACATTTGTGTTCTTCAACTTCAATTTTGAGACCTTGAACTTGTTCTTCAAGAGTATTGGAACATATCTTCTCAACCTTGAGCTCTTTCATAAGCTTGATTGCTTCCTTAGAAAATTGTTCTATGGTCAACCCTTCTTCTTCATTGTTTGATACCTCTTGTTTATTGTGCTTGGCCATAAACAATACTCTCTCATTTTCTTCTTCTTCATTGTCACTATCTTCATCAGATGATGGAATATCTTTGACATTTGAGTCACCTGCATATATATTCTTAAGCTTGTCCCATACATTTTTGGCAGTTCCACAACCCAATGCCTTATGATAGGCAAATTCAATACGTCCACTGATAATACTATTCTTTGATTTTGCATCATTTACCAAATTTTCTTACCTTGTTCATCTGTGGTTAGTGTAAAGCCATTTTGAACAGTGTCCCATACTTCGTAACATCACACCAAGAGATAGAGCTCCATTATTCCTTTCGAGACTACATAATTATTTTCATTGAATAGAGGTACACCATTCTTGGTATGCTCCATGATCTCCTTCCACTTGTTAAACTACTATTGAAGGAACCAAGATCTGATACTAATTGTTGGAAATACTAAGAGCGGGGGGTGAATCAATATTCCTTTCAATTAGTATTATTATTAATCTTTTAGAGCATTAGTTAATCTTCAATTATTATCAGTGTTTGTACAATGATAGCAGTTAACAATAGGAACACAATTGCACACAATTTTTAAGGTGGAAACCCCCTCTGGGACAAAAACCACCTGAACGCTTTTCTAATAATTCTTTAATCTTCAACTCCAATTGAAAAGAAAGCTCAAAATTTCTATAATCTAAAAGTCATCCTTCTCCAGCTCCCACTGGATGGATGTTCCAACGCTTGAGATTCTTCAGTAGTTAACTGAACGGATGCCCCAACACCCAATGAGCTACAACTCACCATAGCATCACCCTACCACCCTGAAGTTTTCATAGGCTTGAACCTGTTGGTGACTTCATGAACCAGGCTAACACCACCCTACCTCCTTATAGAAGAATAAAAGAGGAATGGACTCTCGTACCAAGGAAAATGGCCCACTTTACAATGATAGAGAATGATGTACAAGAAGAAGACACACTAGACCATAAACCCAACCATGACACAACCACCTAATGATGATCTTAGACCTCTTGACAATGCCTCTTCAACTCTTCATAGATAGACACTTGTACAACTTTTATAGTGATGCTTTTACAATGACTCTATACAATGATACTTTTACAATCACTGTATGCATTGCTGCCCACTTGAAGACTTGATGTGTTGAACTTCTTGCTACCGTTCTGCACCTTGATTGATGCTCTTGTCATTGTACCCTTTGTCACTCTTTAGAAAATTATATTATGCATTGATTCTTACCATTATGAATATATAATATGTGTAAAATGTCTTCAGGGAAATACCCATGACATGATAATAACAAAACTTACCTCATCCTGCAGAGCATATGTCAGCACTAAACAAAGACAACAAATTATAATACAAAGAACCTAATGAAATTAAGAGATTCATTTGCATATATAGAACATACTTGCTTGGAGCTTACCTCTGCTACACCATTTTGTTGCACCTTGCTCTTCGCTACCCTAGAAAGTCTGGTACTTTGCACCCCTTGACAACACTTGATCTAGTTTTTTCTTTCCTTCTAGGAGCATGACATTGAATATGATGTATCTCTGTGATTTCAGATACTCAATATGCTATCTTCAATCCTGTATTAGCCCTCTGATTCTTCTTTCGATTTCCATAGGTCTGACTCGATTTGGATTCTTCAAGGTAAAGTTATACGCAATCTCTCACAGTGGCCTAATTATGGAATTGTTCAGTAGAGCTACATTGTACAGAATGCCACATGTCATTGTTTCCTCCTTCAACTCTGAAATTTATACATAGAAAACTACAGTCTGTGCACTATTCGTCACTTTTTATGGAATTCCAATCTGCTTCTCAAAGAGAGAGTTATGATGATTTTCCTAAGGTCACCACTTTGAGATGAAATTCAGGAGCCTGCAAAAATGCTAACTTCCATAGAACATATCTCCTAAAATATAGCGAACCAAGATCTAAAATTTTTTCATGATGTTCATCAATATTTTGGCTCAAACTTCAATTAATTTCGGCATCTAATACTTCACAGAATAAAGTTATAGCGAAAATTCCAGGATCACTACTTTTGAAGGAGATATGAGATTTCTTTTTATAGAGTTGAGAGGGGCTTCTATAGATAATTTTGGAGGGATTTTAGGAGCTTAAAAAATTATTTATTATTGACTACTCAATGACCAAAATCAATGATAAATTCCATGCCACAATCCCATGGGGTTTTAGCCCACTAATTGGGGTTACTAGGTTCAATATTGAATAACTTACAAACCGTGAGGAATTATGAGGAGAGATATATACCGATAGAAATATATTTTTTAGTA
>APFE031672851.1:78557-111659 GCA_000404065.3 Pinus taeda | reverse complement strand
TGGAAGGAGACTTACTAGAGGCTTGAGGCGGGACGGATCCAGAAGGAGGTTGAGCTTTGAGCCTGCAGAAGTGGTTCAAGTGATATTTCTCTTTTTTGTACTATTCTATTTGTCTAATAAAGAAACACGTCTTGTTCTCGATATGCTTCTTTCTTTATGTTAATTATGTTCATTTGAATTTCATGTATGAATGGATGTCTAAAAGTTTATAACTAACTCCTTTCTTGTATAACATAAAGATGATTTTCATATAAATCTTTGTCCATATACTGTTGCATTCTTTGGAATTGTTGGATTTGCAGGGCAAAGGAGCAGAAGGGACGTGAAGAAGGGTTTCGACCCTTGAGGAAGTACCTGAACGTAGGACCTGAGGTACATCCTTCTCACCTTAGAAATAGCTTTTTCTAGCATAATGGTTATGTGTGATTTAGACAACTTTCAGTCTGCTAGGGTTCCACCCAAGAGCCTTAGGGGATAAAATCTCGCACCATAAAGCAATTCAATGATTTCTTGTATGTGTAACAGATAAGAGAAAGATAATGGAACCAACCTAGAACTTCTGATTAGTCCCTTGCTTGATCTCTCTCCACTTTAACAGAGCTTGCAACTACTCCCTGTACTTAACACGCTTGGAGAGTACCTGCGCAAGTACAGCAACAAAGAACCGTCAAAGCATCGTGATCTATTACAACATAAACATTATAGAATCAGATATATAATGAACAAATGATAGCATTCACAAATGATAACATTCACAATTGCACAATCATATGGAAGAAAACTTGAAGAAATTTATTAATGGAAGGGAGATTACAACCCAGTTGTCTAATCTAGCATCATCCTCCCAACTTCAATCCCTCTTCACTTCATGAAATAGCAAGATCACACCAACAATACAATGCTCTTTTCCTCAATTACAAACTATCAACACTTCCTTGCAATTCACAATATTCCAGCCTCCAGATCTCTTAGATGAGGGATCCATTTATAGATGTGTGCAAGGGTGTGAGTCATCCATGGGGTTTGATTAGTGTCATTCCATTGTTACAATTGGTTCCACTTGGAGATTTGTTAGATCTCTTACTCATCCCTGGGAAAATTCAGAGAGGCAAGTGGCATAGGAGAAGTTTCTATAAGATTCCATGAGCAACCACCTAGCAAAATATCTCATAAATTTGTCAATCCTCGCCCATCACACCCTATAGAAGGCTTAGTTAGTATGCATCGCACCCTGGCAGTGTACCAATCAGTATGCATCACACTTTTCCAGTGGAGCAGTCAGTATGGTTTAATTTAGGCCATTTCTGGATGGTTTCTCAGATGGAACTTTGGGAAATGATGTAATCAGATGACTATGTTCTTTTAGGGCATGAAACAACTCTTTTTGGGGGTTGATGAGCCCTATTTTATCAACATATAAGTTTGGGGTTGATGTGCCGAAATATGTCTATAACAGTTTCCCCCTAAAGCATGAAGTCGTAAATATTGATGTCGTTTGAAATGCTTTATCATGAGGATCCGAAGTTTTGAACTAGAAAGTGACCTGCATAAGTTACAACACAATACATCATCATAATATAATTTTCATGATATAGCTGAGGGAAGCATTCCCATGCTCAGCTTTATAAATTCGTTTCATGTACATAGATCAGATAGCCGTCTGTAGATACAGATTGGTGATTCTTCAGATATAGAGTCATCATCCATGGGTAGGATGAACATCTATGTAGAGCCTTTGTACATTTGATGTTTTTATATCCTTGAATATATCGCAGACCGGATGGATGAAACTATATTTGGGGTCTTCAAACTCGTTCAATCTTCACTCGATGTACAAGTCAATCCATGTGAAGAGATGTTCTGAAGTCTAACATGGAAAGACATCGCCTGATTACCAGGCAATGATGTAAGCTGTTAACAGCTGTGAGAGGAATCATTGATAATGATAACGACCCTCAAGGTACTATAGTACAATTCGCATGGTGTGAATATATGATCCGATGTCAAACATAACATAAAATCGTTTTGTCAAAGGCCATTGATGTCAACCTGTCGCCGGAAGTGAGAAACTTGCTATTGATGTATGCAAGCTTCAAAGCACTGAAGGGGTGTTTCTAAGTCAACTTCTTGGATAATGAACTGATGATGACAAGAAGTGACTCATCATAGGAGGGTCTTGATGTATCCCACATCTATGACATGAAATGAAGCAAATGATTTCTAGAGGTGAAAATGAACTGACGACACAAAGTTTAGGAATGGAGGTCATGAAAAGATGAAGGTTGGAGGTATTGCAGTGGATGAGACATTAACTGGATGGTGATTTCTCAACTAAATGACTTCTCTTGAACATGTCGGTGACACTAAGATGAATTGGTAGCGTTAACCCCAAAAGATGGATGGTATGACAAACCAATTGTGAGATGACCGGTGAATGGAATTACCCAACCCAACTCAATAATGGAGATGAAGTGAAAGTGTCATGTTCAAGAGCGACCTGCTACCATAAATTCTTCAAGTTTTTTCCCTTTTTCCCCAGTCATTCATGACCAGTAGCTCTTTATTATTTTCAAGCTTTAGGAGGATAACATATGCTTGTTCTATAATTTTCCCTTTGGGCAAACCTGTCGCTATGTTTTAATGAGCCTAGCGACAGTGAAACTCGGTTTCATCTATAATAGACAAGCTTGTCACTATTGTTTTAACAAGTTTAACAATAAGGATAATTTATCCCCTTTCATGTTTAGAGATTTTGAAAAGGGATGAAAAGAAAACTCCAACAGATCCTTTTTGTTAAATAATCCCTTAGGTCTGAAAAAAAAGATAAAATAATACAAAATGGATGACTTTTCCAATCACTTTAACGAGCTGAAAAAGAAAAGCACTCAACTTTTTCGTAAGATAATCCCTTGAGCCTAAAGAAGTATAAAATCATACAGAATGGATGACTTTTCCAATCACTTTAGCAAGCTGAAAATTACAAGGGCTCGATAATATTTTCATATTTAACGAGTCTGAAAATGGTTTAAAGAGGACTTGATTTTGAGGAACGATTGGTGTCTAGGGTAGCAACTGGTTCTAGTGATTTTGGAACTTCTCAAAACATGTTGAATTCTGTGGAGAGCTGGCTAATAACACCACTCATTGCAACTGTTCCTCAAAAAGGGTAAAACAACCAAGTGAGAGTGTATGATCGGCCAAAGGATGGTGGTGATGGGATGTACACAACCAAGGTTCGAAAGGTTGATAGAATGGCAATCACAGAAGTTTATTAGCTAAAAATGGTTTCATTTTTTGACAAGCTTGAACCATGGGGAACTATGCTTGAATTGGTTTGCATGCCCCCAACATGATGAAAGGGGGAGAGTCTCTTGTAACCAGATGGAAGTCACTGCGGTGAAGCAGGATGGTTATCCAACACCTACTTGGCTTCATCTAGAATAGACAAATGTGAATGGTGTGAAAGACCAATCACATAACCAACAGGGAGACTTATCTTTACTACTAGGTGCATGCCCCCCAAGCCTCATTACATTCACCAGATTACTCCTAGCTATCAAGTGAATGGAATGAAGGTTCAAGAGATACCACTGATGTAAAAGGACCATTTAGGGATGATGATTGACTTGGAGCTATGCTTGGACCAGGAAATGAAAGCTAGTCAATGGTGACAATATTTCCTTCATGTGGGAAACACATCACTCGGAAGAGTGTTGAAACAATAGCTTCCATGTTGTAAACATAGCCACGCCCAAGAAGTAAATTGTAATCTAATGGTCTTGAGACTATCATCACATTTAGATGAATGGTTTTTCCTCCCAAAGTGATAGGTAACTTAGGAAGGATCCCTAACGGTCGACTGGTTCCTTTGTTAAAATCTAACAGATTCTGTGTGACAGGCATAAGTGGTGGTGAACTAAGTGCTTTCCAAGTAGTTGAGGAAAGGATACTCACTGACGCACCTTCATCTATAATAGTGCTAGACACGATTATTTTACAAACTTGTACTATGATCCAAAAAGGTACATAAGAAGGAAGGTAGGATCTTGCTATTCGATTCCAATCAAAGGAAGTGACTAGACTACTTGGAGGGGGTACCGAAGGAATGGGAGAATTAACCCCTTGTGTTACAAGAACTGGAAGGTTTTCCTCTTGTCTTGACGGAACATGTGAATTTCCCCCAAGTTCATTGGAATCTGAAGTAACAAAGAGAACATGGACAATATCTTCAGGAAAGGTACGATTAGCTAAAGGTGAAATTGGGTCGACTGTTGCCTCAACCGGTTGACCTTCGTCGAGTATAGACTCATAAGATTCACTTTTAGAGAGAGTGGTTCTGACCGATGGTTCATTTAAGTCAGTCGGTTTTTCAAATTGCGAAGGATGTAGGGAGAGTTTCTTGTAACCAGATGGGAGTCGCTATGGTGAAGTAGGACAGTTATCCAAAACTCTTTTGGCTTCATCCAAAAAGGGACAAAGGTGAAGGGAATGGTTACCTTCACATAACCTACATGGAAACTTAACCTTTCTCCTGTGTCCGTGAACTTTACTATCACTAGTTGAAGGTGTGTTACCAACATCATCTCTAGAAGTTGATGACACGGGTTGGTGTGGGTTGGCAGCTACCCTAGAAACAACAGTTTAAAGCAATCCAATGATTTCTTCTATGTGTAATAGATAAGAGAAAGATAATGGAACCAACTTGGAACTTCTGCTTAATCCCTTGCTTGATCTCTCTCCCCTTTGACAGAGCTTTCAAATCCTCCTCGTACTTAACATGCTTGGAGAATACCTGCACAAGTACAACAACAAATAATCGTCAAAGCATCATGATCTATTACAACATAAACATTACAGAATCAGATATATAATGAACAAATGGTAGCATTCACAAATGATAGCATTCACAATTGCACAATCATATGGAAGAAAAATTGAAGAACTTTATTAATAGAAAGGAGAATTACAACCTAGTTGTCTAATCTAGCACCATCCTCCCGGCTTCAATCCCTCTTCACCTCATGAAATAGCAAGATTACACCAAAAATACAATGCTCTTTCCTCAATTACAAACCATCAAAACTTCGTTGCAATTCACAATATTCCAGCCTCCAGATCTCTTAGATGAGGGATCCATTTATGGATGTGTGCAAGGGTGTGATTCATCCATGGGGTTTGATTAGTGTCATTCCACTTGTTACAATTGGTTCCACTTGGAGATTTGTTAGATCTCTTACTCATCCCTGGGCGAATTCAAAGAGGCAAGTGGCATAGGAGAATTTTCTAGAAATTCCATGAGTAACCACATAGAAAACTGTCTCAGACATTTGTCCATCCTCGCCCATCGCATCCTATAGAAGGCCTAATCAGTATGCATCACACCCTAGTAGTGTACCACTCAGTATGTATCGCACTTTGCCAGTGGAGCAGTCAGTATTGTTTAATTTAGGCCATTTCTGGATGGTTTCTTAGATGGAACTTTCGGAAATGATGTAATGAGATGACTATGTTCTTTTAGGGAATGAAACAACTCTTTTTAGTGGTTGATGAGCCCTAGTTTATCGACATATAATTTTGGGGTTGATGTGCCCAAATATGTCTATAATAGTTGTTGAAAAAGGGGCTCGCTAAGTAAGATGCTTCCAGACAATCATAGATTGGATCATGAAATTAAAAATCATCCTCTTGAAAACCTTGAAATATTTTAGAAGATAAATTTTCAATTAATGGCATGGAATCTGGATGATAATCTTGTAAGGGATGATGAATCTGATCATATTTAGAGGGCTTGTCAAGATAGTGAGCACTTGACATAGAAATCAACAAATGTTGAAGTGCCTTCAACTCCTTGAAAAGTATTTGAGTAGTGTGATGATAAACCATAAAGATCACATGATGTGAAACAAATAGTATCAAATATATTAGCGGGAAAATGATCAATTAGATGTCCCAACTCTTTGGAAGGGATGCATTTTTTAGATAAATGGCAAGCGTGGGCTTGCCTGCTACCTGGTTGGTCTTGCCATTTGGATAATCGTAGTAATTCTAGAGCTAATATGTGCACCAAGTCTTGACTCTTTGGAAGGGATGCATTTTTTAGATAAGAGATCGGTGCAGGATTGCCCACTACCTAGTTGATCCTACCAGTAGTCATATGCTTGTCTAAATATTAAGCCATGCATGTCTCTATATAGATGACAATTGCTAGGATCAAAATTATGATTAGATGGACCACTTAAGGCATAATATTCTCGGTTAGAAAATAACAAAGATAAATCAGTTTGAACAACTTTACAAATTATTTGATTAATAGAATCATCTTCCTCACAAGTTGAATGTGACAATCCATTTCCTTGGAACTGGTTGCAAATTAAACTAGCATCACAATCATTGAAATATTTGAAAAGGAATGCAAATATATTAAACACATGAAACCAATCAAGATACGGTGAGTGAAGAGGAATTTGATTCACCAAATAACTCATGCATTCACTAGAACTCAAGAGGATTTTAGGTGTGATGAAGAAAACTATTAGCAATATAACATTCATAAGAAAATACAAGAGCTAACTATCCTTGAATGTATCTGATAGACATGATTCCTTTAGCCAAAGTTAATCTTTGAAATGATCAGCTTCACAACTCCATGCTTCCATGAGAGATATACACTACAAACTTGAGTTTGGTACAAGAATTTTGCAAAGATATGAATCAACAGAAATATAGTCCTCAATCCAATCAGAAACCAAATCTTGAAAGTTAGAAATACTATATATGAAATAGCAAACATCTTTCAAGAAGGAATTTACATCTAGAGAAATCATGCAAAGACAAGAATTTTATGAGCAAATCCAGACTTGAATTAGTTTTAGGATCTTACCAAAGTCACGAGATCTTGAAATAATCATCAATGGAAGCTGAAGTGCCTCAACTTCCTGAAAGTATCAAAAATTTCAAGGATTGTAAAATCAAATTTTGAAGATTGGATTAGATTATGCATGGTGTGTGGATAATTAATACCAGTGATTTCAATAATCCCATTACTATCTGAATGGAAACCATCTCTATCATTGATTTAATTTTATTTTACAGCTTCAACAACTAGATTACTCAAGTCAAAAGATTCTTCTAATTGAACATCTAAGGATGGATAGATTGGATCAATCTCTTGAGTAACTCGAACATAAGAATTTTATTCATGTAAGACTGGAAATGAGAAGGGATAGAATGTATACTCAATGATTTGATTGTTTCCATTTTAATCATGGATAACCTCACAACCTTGTGTCAATTCAAAATCCAACTCATTAGATGATGAACTTGAAGAACATGAAGTATGCTTTTCCCAAGTTAATGTAGTACAAATAGTAGGGCACAAGGGACATTGAGATGAAGAGGAAGATTCCATAAGAACATCTTCTTTCACCGAATCATATGCTAGATCTAATTCTTTCAAATCAAAATCTTATAGAGAAATTGAAAGATCAGTTGGTGCACTTGATAATTCATCATCATACACATCAACATAATCATCATCATCATCAAAATGATGGTTGCCCAAAACTATAGATTGATTAAGAAAATTAACTCAATTCAATTGACTACTAAGATTAGTAGATTGAAAATCATCCAAGAATGAAGGAACACTATCTTCACACAGAGAGATCTGAAAAAAGAGAAGAAATATTGAAAGGATCTTCTCTTTTCTGCTCGTATACTTGTGAAATGTGACTACATTGCACCTATTCACTACTTCGATTGGTAAACACAAAATAAAAAGAGTTTGAAAGAGGTTGATTGAGTAGATCAACGGGCAAGGGGTTATAAGCATGAGATGATAGAGGAGGAGAAGCATCCCTTCAATAGGTCACACTTTCAATTAAATGAAATTCAAGATTTGAGTTATGAGTATTAATACCATCTTGAAAAGTCAAGGGATTGGTCTTCACCTTACATTGAAAGTTTTCCTAGATGAGATATCAGATAAATGGATTAGCAATCCAATTTATAGATTTCCCAATACCAACATCGAAAAGAGGAGGAGAAGGGATAAAAGGAGTGGTAGATTCCTCCATTGAAACTAGAGATGTGTCATGATTAATGAAAGTTGGGAGAGAACTATTCACCATGGATTAAAATTCATATTTCTTCGAGGAGATATGAACCAAATATTCAAAATTTTATTTAAATAAATCCCAACCAATATCTTCCTCAGGAAAATCATAACATAGGTGAAGGAATCAATTAGAAAAAACCTAAATTGATTCATTAATGTCCATTTTTAGTTGATTCATTCTTTTAAAAACATCTCGGTAATCTTATCTATCAAATTATTGTTGAATCTCCTTGAGGAATTTATAAAATGAATGGATGGAAGTAGATGGTAAGGTATGACACCATCAGTTAACTCGGTCTTCAAGGGTGAGGTATAAATCACACAAGCAACATCTTCACAATCAATTTCATAAAATTCATAACAGAACAAATTAGATGTATGCTCAGCTATGGATATTTCACCTTCACCATCAAACTTTAATTGAGACAAGTGATAAAGAGGCTCATCAAGTATTACAAGTTGACTGATGGATCTATTGGAAAAAAACTCTAGAAGCATGATTTGAGGATGAAAGATTCAAGATAAGAGATTCAAACGAACTCAATGGGAATAAATTTTCATCTGGGCCTCCTTCAAGTTCTAATTGTTGATGGCATTGGAAATCCATCAACCAAGTGGGGTCTCTCTGAGGTAAAGTCCTAGTGGGACCTCACGCCATTTGGAGTAGGGTCCCCATTCGATGTATCAACCTGACCACCATAACTCAAAGGTTTACCCCAGCTATAATGAATAACATAAGAGATTATGCACATAACCTTTGAGATCAATAAGTAAGTTGACACTATGAAACACCAATTGCAATGTCTAAAAGGATAATTTTATCAGAGGAAAGTGAGAGTGAGTCTCTAAAATGAGAGTAATTGTATTATCCTAAGATAGGCACACAAGAGCAAGAAAAGATTGGTTAGTTATCTAGAGAAATAGTTCACATAGACACAATGAACATTAAAGAAAATACAACACACATTCAGCAAGATAAGTACCAAAGCCAATGAAGTAGTTCAATTGACTTAGTACCTATGAAAAAAACACATACCCCAAACATATAAATAATAGTCTTACAGTATTCATGATACATGCATGCAAATGTGTAGGCTCATTGAGCTTCTGATTATTAGGTGAAAGATCCAAATACGTAGTTACAACGGTGAGCCACTAGCTCCAATAGTGGAACATTAAGTCACTTCTTTCTCCTCCAAAGAATGATCTTCTCTCCTATGCTAAGCTAGAGAAGCCAAGGCTAGATCTCCAAATGGTAAGCCTCCAAAAATCCCTTTTCTTGAGTTATGAGGTTTCTTTTATAACAAGAGGAATGACCTGTCATATCCCTTATGACTCTTGAGTTACCCTCGTGACTTTTGGACTTCTAATGTGACCATTGGACTTTTGTATGACTTTTGGACTTTTCCTAATGACTCTTTTGTCCATATATGACTATGTGACTTGTCATATTCCACATGTAACTCTTGTACTTCCACACATTAAATTTATTCCTTTCCTTTTAATAACTACATCATTACATGCATAAATGATGTGGCAAGATAAATGGAAACACATGACACTATGATGAAACTTGCATAAGTCACAACTTGACAATGATCACATGGACTTCATGATGAGGTGGCAGTGCTAAGATGTTCCTCTTGCTACTTTGTCTTTAATATTCATGAGATATTTGTTCAGTTCTTCATGTTCATGAAAGATTTTCTTTGTTCTTAATATTCACCCTCCAAAGCGGCTTGAATCAATATGGAGTCTTCATGTGATCCTGATCTTTGTTCATTTGTCATAATCTAGTGTCCCTTCATCTTCTTGATTGATGACTTCTTAACGGTTCCCGCTTCACAAGTGGATTCTCGTATGATATCCTTTACATCCTCCTTGAACATCATCCTATCAAGTCAAGTTACAGTACCTGTAGATGAAATTCACTCATGAAAAGGTGAAATGAGTACAAAAAACTCCTAATATAACTCTCTTCATGTAATGCACTCGTTGAAATGGAACAAGGAATTGGGATGAGGAGGAGGCTCAGGGATTGTGCAGTGTGAATTTCAAAGAGGCAAGAGTGAGGCTCTGGTGTCTGTGAATATGCAATGCATAACATCTATGGGTAAGAGAAGGAAGATTGCATAGTTGAGGTAGTTAACGACAAAATGACGCAGGTTTGCCCACTGTGACTATGCAATGCATAGTTCAAGAGTGAGACTAGGCAACATTGCGTAGTTCAAGGAGATAGGACAAAAATATTTCACAATTTCATAGTTCAAGGAGACATAGAGACATCTTGATGACTGAGACTGCGTAATGTGCAACAAGAGGTTTCCGGGGATGAAAGACTGCATAATTCTGAAGGGTAGGAGGAAAGAATTGATCATTGTAACTGTGGAATGTGCATTCCTTGGAGGTAGTGACTATGAATTTTATAGTTCCAAGAAGCAGGGATGAATGAATGGAGCTTACAACTACACAATGCATAATTTAGAGATGTAGAGAGGGTCCAGGTCGGTTGGGTAGAAAAAATTCCGAAATTTGACTAGGTGTAGGACTAGTGAGGTAGAGATGAAACCAAGGTAGGACTTGAACATGATCACACACTCGAAAAAAATATTGACACAAAATTGAACACTCAGCACTCAAAATCAACATGATCCCCTTAATGTTATGACAAAACAAAATCCTCGTCCAAGTGCAACACTTAGGATACACTTTGTGACAACAATGACGACAACAACACAAAAATGCATAAAACATGGGGAATGTATCTAATCCATGTGTTTATGGTAGATGAAAGACAATAGTATAGGATAATACGTCAAAACTTCCCTTCAAGAATGTACAAATGACTCCCTTTGACTAGATGCAACAGTTCTCTAACCACAAGATGACACTTGTGAAAGTAAGAGAAAAGTACAAACGACACTTGCATAGTGTTCAAATATGTAACTAGGCTTAGTCTTCATAATTTTTATTGTAGTCATGATTTTATGTATTTGATGAAAACAAATAAAGGAATTTATTATTTTCATTCTTGATGCATGGGTTTCATGCTCAAGGTAAACTTATTTGTAGGTCAAGCACTCATTGAGTGCTTCTAGGTTTGTCATAGAAATATGAAGTTAAAAGAGTCATTGTAATACATGTAAGACCCCTTTGGGAAATTTGTATTATGTAAAAGAAATTTATTTGAGTCATATAAGACCCTCCAAGACCTTGTCAATGAGCTACAACAAGTGGGCCTACATGAAATATCAAGTCCACCTCATGGAGGCAATTTGTACCCCTGAAAAGCGAATATATAAGAAGGAACTCAACCTCTTTTGGACACAATACAAGAAAGTTTGATATCCTCAAGAAAGAAGCTGGAAAATAATAAAAATAAAGGATAAGAAGAAGAAGATCAAGATCAAAATTCCAAACCTCTCTCTCTCTCTCTCTCTCTCTTGTGTCATGGTTTCTAAACTTGTTGGGCAAGTCGAAATTGCAAAATTTACTGGACAATTCGAAATTGCAAAAGCTGTTGGGAAAATCAAAATTATAGAGGTTGCTGGAAATTTGTTGAAGGTCAAAGTTGCTGGAAAGTTGTTGGAAAAGTTGTTGGGGTCGAAGTTGCTAGAGTCAAATTTATTGTTTGAAGGTCAAAGTTTGTTGCTATAAGATCTATAAGGAAATCTCATCAAGAAAGAAGGTTGACTTGGTCATGAAGGCGTCTTTGTCAAGGGTCTTGGGTCTTCGAATTTGTCATTTCAAGATTCTATAAGAATAGAAGAATTCTTGTGGGTTTTCCTCTCAAGAGGAGAGGTTTTGGCCTTGGCTAGCAGCCTACATTTTTTTTCCTCTTGTCTCTTCGATCTTCATTGCTTGGTAGTTTTTTGATGATAGAGAACACAATAATAGTCAATTTAAAGAAGAATATAATCAAGTTAAGTAAAAAGAAGTCTTACCTCTACTTGGAAGAGGCAAGTGTCTCTTTGATAGTCTACATTCCACCTTGTGTGGGATCCATTATTTAGAAGATGATGGTATAGTGACAAAGAAGTGTAGCATGTCAAGATGGTTGAAGTACTTTCATATTCAAGCAAGGAAAGGAAGTTGTTGAAGCAAGTCTAGATGACCACATGAAGGAAGAGGTATGTATATATTTGGTAATAGAGAGATAAATACATGTCATTATATGGTTGCATATAGAATGATAATTTTCTATCTCATAAGTATTATCAAAGAAGAATGATCTCTTCTATTAGAACAATGCATGAAGGCATGTAGACAATGTGCCTTGAACTCTTCTACTGATTGATTAGATGAAATCAAAATAATATGACCTCATATGGAATATGAGGTGATTGGAAACTATGGTTCCTATGATGAAGGAACTATGTATAGGATTTCCTAGGGAAACAATATGTGAAGAAAGGAAGAAGAGTTGATGAAAGATGAAACTATAGTCATGTAAGATAAGATAAGTAATCAACATTCGATAAACAGAAGAATTAGCTATGATATCTTCATGGAAGAAGAAAGTATGAAGACCATGATATGTATAATGGAAAAGGAAGACCTTGGTAATATATGTCTCAGAGATGGGTTCATACACGTACATGATGTTGATGTTGCAAGAAGTTGATGTCATGATGAAAGGCCATCATTGAAAAAGTAACTTTTATTTTATGTTCATTTTAATTTTTTAACAACATCTGGTCAGGTTAAACATGGCTACCAAAAGAGAGTTGTAGATGTCAGCTACAAATAGTACTCATGAGATTGGATGGTATATGCTAAAAGAAACATGACTTGGAAGAGGTAGTAAAGCCAGATGTGGACTAGAAGATCACTTTCCTGGGAAGAGAAGGATGACATGACTATTGGTTCAATGCTATGGTTTGTTGAAGGTAAAGTGATGGAGAAGATGGTTGATTCCCTATGAAGAATATCTAGAAGATGAAGTCTCCATAATGAATAAGTTGAAGTTCATGACATCAAATTAGGAGCTTTACAAGAAACGCATACTAACAAGATCTCCACCAAAGAGCAGATAGTTATTGTTGGAAACAAGTCCCTAGTTGAGAGGGAGCTTGGGCAAGTCCCTTGTTAAAAGGGAGCTTGGGAATATTCATTTTATGGGATTGAGTATATCTTCCCTAGTTGAGAAGGAGAGATAGACACATCGATCTTGTCTTCATGTTATGAAGAAATAATGGAGGATTGGGTATGCATCTGGTTTCTGATACTATTTCAGGATGTGGTACGACATCCAATAGGTAAGAGTATTCAAAAGGGAAATTCCTTGAGTATTTCTTATTCCAAGATAGGAATTGTCCTAGAAGGAAATACCTTGCGAACATTCGAGTGGGGTATGTGCTTTAAGAGACAATGATGAGGGTGAAAATAAGTCATTGTCTCATCAACATTGTGCTCTAATCTTGTGGAAGGATAGAGTTGTTAGTCAAGGCCTTAATATGTGAAATGTTGGTTGATATAATGAGATGCAATGAGATAAGCTAAAATAATAGCTTATGAGATGGCTTACCTATCTAACTCTTCTTATGAGAATTCTGCAGTATGAGAATGTCCAAGTACCATGTATGGACTGTGAATACCTCCCTAGTTAAGAGAGAGTGTTGAAGTATGTAACTAGGCTCAGTCTTCATAATGTCTCATGTAATCATGATTTTATGTATTTGATGAAAAAAGAAAAAAGGAATTAATTACTTTATTCTGGATGCATGGGTTTCATGCTCAAGGTAAATTTATTTGTAGGACAAGCACCCATTGAGTGCTTCTACGTTTGTCATAGAATTAGGAAGTCAAAAGAGTCATTGTCGTACATGTAACATCCATTTTGGCTTCTTGTATTATGTAAAATAAATTTATTTTAGTCATAAAAGACCCTTGAAGACCTTGTTAACGAGCTACAACAAGTCGACCTACATTAAAGATAAAGATGAAAATATGGTGGCAATTTGTACCCTTGGAAAGCCTATATATACGAAGGAAATTGACCTCATTTGGACACAAAACAAGCAAGTTCGATCTCCTCAAGAAAGAAGCTAGAAAATAATGAAAATCAAGAAAAAGAAGAAGAAGAGAAAGATCAAAGTTTAGACCTCTCTCTCTCTCTCTCTCTCTCTCTCTCTCTCTCTCGCTTTCGCTTTTCATGTTATATTTCTAAACACTCTCTCCTCTCTCTCTCTCTCTCTCTCTCTCTCTCTCTCCTCTCTCTCTCTCTCTTCTCTCTCTCTATCATCTCTATCTATCTATCTCTCTCTCTCTCTCTCTCTCTCTCTCTCTCTCTCTCTCTCTCTCTCTCTCATGTTATGATTTCGAAATTGCAAAATTTGCTAGGCAAGTCGAAATTGTGAAAGTTGCTTGACAAGTCAAAATTGTAGAAGTTATTGGGAAAGTGTAAATTGCAGAAGTTGTTGGGTAAGTAAAAATTGCAGAAGTTGTTGATAAGTTAAAATTGCAGAAGTTAATGACAAAGTTGAAATTGTAGAAGTTGCTAGAAAGTTTCTAGTGGTTGAAGTTGCTGGAAAGTTGTTGGGTCAAAGTTGTTGGAGAAGTTGTTGGAGTCGAAGTTGTTGTTGTAAGTTCAAAGTTTGTTGTTATAAGTTGTGTAAGGAAATATCATAAAGAATGAATGTTGACTTGGTCTTGGAGGGGTCTTTGTCAAGATTATTAAAATGTGGAATTCATCATTTGAAGATTCTATAAGAAGAGAATAATTCTTGTTGGTTTTCCTCTCAAGATGAGAGGTTTTAGCCTTGACTAACAACCTACATTTTGTGTCCTTTTGTCTCTTTGATATTAATTTTTTGGTAGTTGTTTAATGATATAAAACACAATAATAATCAAGTTAAAGAAGAAGATAATCAAGTTAAGTAAAAATACATCACAAGTAGTTATCTAAGTAAGATAAATCCTGTAATCTAGCTTCCCCTATATTTCTCAACACAAAGGCTTAAAGAAAATGAAAGTGACACATGTCAAAGCAAAGATAACATGAAAACAACGCTTGTGAAAGTGAACTCAAGAAAAAACAATAGTTGCGAACACGAAAACGACGTAATGGAAATCAAAGTGAATAAAAGCGACAATCATGAAAGCTCACACGAGAGATGATACAATCACAACAAACAGTGAGGGAATTTTCAATAGAGAGTGTGCATTGATTGTCCTAATATGTTGCATGGTACACTATGCTTATGGATTGTATAGTCACTTTCACTACTGATCGCACAAGACTTACCTTCAAGAGTTGTGCAATGCCTATCTAATCTTGCATAGAAATATGTGTGTTTGTGAATTCATCGAAGACAGAACATGTGTTGGGAAAGTAACTTTGACACTTATAAGAAGACTTATTACTTTACAAATCATTATATGACCATGAAGTGACCATGGGACAATAGATCACAAGATCCTTAGTAGCCTCCAAAATTCAAGCGTAAGCAAGATTTTGGAGGGTGTTTATCACAACAACAACAACTTCTTGGCTGCAAATGAATAACATGGTCATGATATCGAGAAGGTGGAATATCGTTATGCATCTTTCAAAATACCTTAGAATGACTATTGATAAGTTTTTGGAGATCCACTAGAGTAGAGGATATAGATGTTTGAATATATAATTAACACAATTGTGCATTTACGCCTTGGTTTCCCTTTTTTAGTAATTTTTTCATTCTATTAGAGCTTGTCACTTTACTGGATTTCCATTGTATACCTCTAAGATCAATTTCCTTTCCTTCTATGGAAAATTTTATGAAAAGATCTTGAAAATTAAAAGCCTTTGTTCCCATTGATTGTAACCATTGGACCTAATGAAAAATCAACTCGACCCATTTGGATTGTAATCATGGGAGTATTCAACAAGTATTTCCTCATATTCAACTTAATACTACGACACTTCCCTACACAATTTATGGTACCTCCATCTACTACCATTAGTTAGAATTATGGTGATAAATATACAATGAGATAAATATTTTTTTCCATTTGTAATTGATGAAGTTATGGCTACTACCTAAGTCAGTCAATACTATTTTCTTTTTCTTTTTGATATATCCTTATAACTTGAAGTTGTTAAATTGGAAACTCAGTGACAAATTTCCTCCATTGGAAAAATCTTCCTTATCAAGGAAAGACCTTCCTAGCCCTTGGAAGAATTTAATTTGTTTAAGGAAAATTTTAATTTTTTTATGGAAACCCACATGTGCACAAAACGATAGGTCGACCCTAAAAGGAAATTGGACACCCTTGGATGGCTATAAATACAATTCAATTGAACCTCATTTGGAGGCAATGATCAAGCATTCTCTTCTTCTCTCTTCTTTGGTTTGGCTTGCACAAGTCTGAAGTTGATTCAAGTAAATTGGTTCGTACATGTCCAAAATTGTAGGGTCTGATGCTTGCACATGCATATTGGGGTTTTGGTCTATAGTCGCAAGGATTCTATAGACAAATTTCAGTTATGGTCACTCACATGCAAGCTTGTGTATGCAACCGAGACACTTCAGCCACACACATGATTATTTTCTGCGTGCAACCATGATTTATGGTTTCTTCTGATAGGAGGTTCCATATTCATGTGACAATTGATTGAAGTTGACCAAATTTGACTAAAAATGACCATAAGCTGAGAGAGTTATCTCTGATCAATATTATTGTTGGGCCCATATTTTTGGATGTTTTTTGGTTGGTTTTGATGGATAGTTTTGTGATTTAAGAAATGGAATATTGTACTCTCTCATTGTTGAAAATTCTATGACAATCTGATAAGAAGAATAATTTGAAAGGGTTTTCCCTTTGAGGTTTTTCCCTAGTCTCCAACAAATCCTAATGTCTCTATGTGTGAATGTTTTTCTTCTATTGTTATTTTATGTTCCATTGCATTGATGATGATATTGTTCTTTCTATATAATTGCATATTTTTATAATGATGTTATGATGTTGTTGGGTGAATTCAATATGTAAACAATGAAATTCAATTATCAAAGAAAAGAACAATATAACCCTAAGAAAAATTAATATGGTATCAAAGTTGGGCTGAAGAAAAGTCATTAAATATCACCCCTATGAAGACACCATTCATGGGAGAAAGAGGAGATGGAGAAAACCTAAAAGGATTCTAGGGTTTTAAGGAAACCCTAGGAAATATGGTTATTATGGTTTTATGGATTATATGAGGTTAAGGTTTGGAAGAAAACCTAGAGTGTAAATTTTTTTTAAGTTATACAGTCTTGAAATCCTAGCATGATCAATGAGAATTTGTTCTAGCACTTGTGACAATTTCAATGTAACCCTAGATGGGCTAGTCTCAATTAGGCCTGGTTGTCGATGAAGATGATTAGAAATATTGAAGGGAACATTTATATATGGATAAATGGACAATAATAACTCTTGAGGGCTGGGTCAAGAAGGAGATGATCACTTCTCATTACAGATAAGTACATTTTATACTTGTGTTATTTCTTTGTGATACTAGATGTACAATTTTGATTATTGCTTATACTTCCTACATGAATATTTGAGTATGTGAATAGTTCTAACCTCTAGATGAGATGTGATAAGCAAATCCTACTTGGGGATCATCGAAGATGTAGGAAGAGAAGAGCTAGTGCTAGAAAAGGAAAAATATACCAATGAAAAATAAATGTTACAAGTTGATAATGTATCCAAATATTACAAGGTATGTATAGGATATTGTTTTAGTGTTATAGCTGCAATATTGGATGGAAAATTAAGCCCTAACGTATAATGAGAATATCACCTTCATAAATGATTATTGTATGCATATGAAAGTAAGTTTGATTTCTGATATATGTGATATATTGACGCACTTGATATTTGGAAAGTATCTTACATTTTAAACATGGTGAATTTCCTAATTTTATAAAGTATGCTAGAAACAATATATGATAACTTGATACTATTGTTAATGCTTGTGATAATCATGGTAACCCTGCTGATAGAAGTGTGACAATTGTTGAGAAATATGGGGGCAACAACTATAGGTGATTTCTCTTCTTTTATAACTGTTTGTGGTGTTTTTTTACTTTTCTTGTTTATCTTCTTCATTAATTTGATTATTATTATTATACTCTTCATGAAACAGATACCAAACCATAAAGAACAATAAGACAAAGGATGCAAGATAAAGGTGATAAACCAGGGTCAAAACCTCTCTAATATGAGAGGAAAACCCAAGAGAAATCTTCTTCTTATATAATCTCCAATTGACGAATTCCAAGACCTAGACACTTGATAAAGGCTTCTAGTTAAAGACACCTCCAAGGCCAAGTAGAATTTATTTCTTATACAAGTTTCTTCTCACGATGTCGACCTAAGTCAAAATTGTCCTTTAAGCCTTTGTACTTGTAATGATGACTGGAACTTCGACCCTCTAAGTCTGAAATTCTTGACCTATCTGTAGATACTACAATTCTTGCACGTGTAAGTGGATTATGGGTAGAATGATCTCTTATTACATTTTCTTGGTGGTCCCCCTTCTCTTCATCAATTATAATGGCAGAAGTGTCCTCAGACACATAATTTTATTAATCAGAAAAAATAATTACATAATTGATTCGCAAGAGCTTACACCCGAGCACCCAAACACTCTTGCAATGAGCTATTTATAAGCTCCATGTCCTAACTACCTCTAATTATGGATCACTTATTAAATAACAAGTGTCCATTTACATTAAATGCTATTCAAACCAACTAGCTAACTAATCTCCTAAAATAGAGCCTAAGATACGACACATTTGGAGAGCCATATCTTGTTACAACAATATACTAATTTCTAATTGTCTCCATTAATTAATTAATCATTCTAGAATAATAATTATTAATTTAATTTATTAATTAATAATTATTTTATTTCAATTTTATAACCTATGATAACAAATTATTTTTGGATCATCTAACGTTCCCCCCTATGATCCAAAGATACACTACAACAGATACCAAGTTCATCTCTGAACTTAGTAAATTTTATTCTGCCAAGCGGTTTTGTGAAAATGTCAGAGATCTGATCTTCGGAAGGACAATAAACTCGTTTGAGAACATCTTTGGCAATGAGAGACCTGATATGATGATACTTGGTTTCCACATGCTTTGTCTTTGAATGAAAAACCGGGTTCTTGGCAAGTTCGATGGCTGACTAGCTGTCAATGAACAATGATGTAGCTTTTGCCTGAGAAATGCCCAAATCCTACAAAATTCGGCGCAACCAAACAATTTCACATGTTGCTTCCCATGCTGAAATGTACTCTGCTTCTGCTGAAGAAGTGGCCAATGTAGCTTGTTTCTTACAACTCCAAGATACTGCTGCTGACCCCATATTCATTAACTAACCTGATGTTGATGCTAAGTCATCAATACTCCCAGCAAAGTCGGCATCAAAATATCCACCAAGTACAAAATTTTTAGTCTTTGTGTAAAGAAGACTAAAATCTTTTGTTCCTTGGATATATCGAAGAACTCTTTTGGCTACATTCCAGTGGCTGTCTCGTGGTTCCTGCATAAAACGTTAAAGAATATTGACTGCATAAGATAGATCAGGACGAGTATTTTTTAAATAAATCAAGTTGCCAATCAACTGTCTATAAGTTGTACTGTCCACCTTTCCCCCCCTTCAAATTTTGAAAGTTTCAATTTTTGCTCCATGGGAGTGAGAACGGGCTTGCAGTCTTGCATGCCAAATCGCTGAAGAACCTCTGCTGCATACTTACTCTGAGAAATGAAAATATGATGTGGACGTTGGAAGACTTCAACTCCAAGATAGTAGTGAAGTAATCCCAAATCTGTCATCTTAAAACTTGCTTGTAACTCCTTTTTCACCTGTGCAGTATGATCATCATGGTTTCCAGTAATGATCAAATCATCTACGTACATAACAAGAATTACCAGATATTTTCCCTGTTGTCGCACATACAAAGTATCATCAGATTCACTTTGTTGAAAACTAACTTTCTTAAGGTATTCATCCATCTTTGCATACCAAGCTTGGGGAGCTTGTTTTAATCCATATAAAGCCTTGATCAATTTGCAGACTTTATGTTCTTGTCCTTCAACTTCAAAACCTGGTGGTTGGGTCATATACACTTCCTCCTGTAAATCCCCATTGAGAAAAGCACTTTTCACATCCATTTGATGAACTTTCCATCCTTTTGGAGCGGCCAATGCAAGTGTTAATTGGATGGTGTTCCATTTTGCTGTTGGAGCAAAATTTTCTTCATAATCAATGCCTTCCTGCTGCGCAAAATCTTTTGTGACAAGTCGAGCTTTATACTTGTCAAGTTCTCCCATTTGATTATACTTAATTATGTAAACCCATTTGCATCCTATGGGTTTAACAGTTGCTAGACAATCAACAAGTTTCCAAGTGTTGTTATCTATTACTGCTTGATATTCTTCAACCATAGCCTGTTGCCACTCTTTATGTTTTACTGCCTCTTTGTATGTGGAAGGTTCAGTAAAATCATTTGCTATCAAGGAAAAATTGCCTTCACTTCTATGTGCTCTTCTAGTGCCAGTTTTATTCTGTTCATCAGGCTTTACATCTTTCAAAAGTTGAACTGCCCGTTTCAGAAGTTGGTGCTCACTTGTTTGTGCTTCTGTAAAGTCCCCATCATTGTAAAGAGGATTAATATAAACTGATGTGCATCGTTCAGGTGAATAATGTGGAGAATCACTGTCAGAAGAATTGTTGCTGCTTAGAGATGCGGATGAACTGCTTGAAGACCCAGTTGATGGTGTTGATGTAGATGACTCATTTTCAAAGGAAGAAAAATCAAGTTCATACCAATTTGGTGAAGTTGGTTGACTTTGATTTTTATCATTTCTTTTACTTCCCTTAGTTTCTAACTTGTGAGGAAGATTTTCAATTTCTTCAGCACTCTTACTCTCTGTTTCATCAAAAATGACATCCCTGCTCACAATGAATTTTCCATTGGTCAAAAGACGATACCCTTTCTTCTCATCAGAATAGCCAATCATTGTGCATTTTAAACTTCTCGAGTCAAGCTTAGTTCGTTATTCTTTCGGAACTAAGGCATAACACACTGACCCAAAAACTCTAAGATGTTTAACTCGAGGTTTGAAACCAAACCAAGCTTCATAAGGTGTGATTCCGTCTAAAGAAGAAATTGGAGATCTCTTTCTTAAGTAGATAGTTGTATGAATTGCTTCCACCCAATATGTTGGACTTAACCTTTTGAAAGTTAACATGGATCTCGCATGCCTAACAAAGTGCGATTCATTCTTTCGACCACTCCATTTTGCTGTGGAGTGTAAACATTAGTAAGATGTCGTCTTATACAAGGAGAAAACTTTATAAGGAGCAAACTTTGACTGCAATATGTGATCTTTCTGCAATTATATGAAGCCCTAATTGCCTTGCACGTGTGGAAGAGAATAATCCATAAAACAGACCCACAAGTTCTTCAATATTCTTTCTTCTATTTCTTCTTATCTTCGTTTGAATTCAAACTTCCTTTTTCTTCCTTGATCAAACTCTTTCCTTCTTGATTTATCGTCTCACTGAGATAGACTAAGGAATCCTTTGTATAGGCATTTGACCCTTTCATTAGGCTGACTTGTGGTTATCTCTAGGCCAACTTGTTGCTTCATGAAGTCGACTTTATGCGTTCTTCTTTGATAAGGTATTGGAGGTTCTTTTGACTCTGTTTGACTCAAATAAATTTTATTTTTCAATATGTGATATTCCCAAATGGGTCTTCAATACATGACAGTGACTCATTTGACTTGTAGACCAAATTTCAAGCCATAGAAGCTCTCAATGGGAGTTTGACCTAAAATAAAAATCCTTGAGCTTGAAACCCATGCCTCAAACATAACAAGAATACTTTTATTTTCCTTCTTTATATAAATTACATAAAATCATGATTACATGTGTCATTATGAGGACCAAACCTAGTTACACAACTCAACACTCCCTCTTAACTAAGGACGTATTCATAATCCATACAAGGTACTTGGACATTCTCAATCTAAAAAATTCTCATAAGAAGAGTCATATTGGCAACCCATATGTTTAGCATCATATCAATGAACATTGTCACATAGCAAAGCTTTTACTAACAACTCTATCTCTCCACAACATCAAAGCACAATGCTAGCGAGACCAATGATTTGTATACACCTTCATCGTTTTCTCTCAAGGAACATACCCCACCCAGGTGTTCACAAGGTATGTCCTCTTGGGACTATTCTTATCTTGGATTCCCATTCCTCAAATAATACTGGTCCTTTATGACTACTCTTATCTTAGATGCCTTACCACATCCTCAAAGAGTATCAGATTCCAAATTCTTACCTAATCCTCCATTATTTCTTCCTAAGTGAATATAAGAATGATGTATCTATCTCTCCCTCTCAACTTAGGGAGGATATGCCCATTCCTATGAAGGAATGTACCCAAGCTCCCTCTCAACCAAGGAATTGTCCAATCTCCCTCTTAGCTAGGGACTAAATTCCAAGTTTCTTAATCAAAAACTTGCTTCCAAGCTGCCTCTTAACTAGGGACCTGTTTTGATTAGAAATTGTTTCTTCTTTGGTGGACATCATGAGAGCTTCAACTTGAGCTACTCCATTTGATGTCATGAATTTCCTTCTCAATATTATGAATCCTTCATCTTTTCGAACTTATTTCTAGATATTTGGTTATCCATCACTTTCCTTCTTGAATTATGTGAGTCATATCATCCTTCCTTTCATAAAAAACTGATCTATTAGACCATATCTGGCTTTTCCTAATACAACTACCTTTTCTACATCATGTATCCTTCAATAAATTTCATCATTCTATATGAGTGCCAGTTGTAGATGGCATCCATAACTCTCTCTTGGTAGCCTTGTATTAGCCCATCTAAATATTGTTCAAAAATCGGAAATGAACATCAAATAAAAAATTACCTTTTGTGATGGCCCTTCATCACGACATCTACCAATATCAACCTCATGCATACATATTGACACATCTCCAAGATATTCAATATCAAGGGTCTTCTTTCTTTACCAAGGTCTCAATACCTTTCCCATGGAGATATCATGGTTAATTCTTGCAGTTATCAGATATTGGTTTTCTTTTCTAAGTGACCATAGTTGCATCTTCCATGATCTCTTCTTTCTTTCTTCACATATTTTCTCTCCAGGAACTTCTATCCACAGTTACTACATCCTTATCAACCACATCATATTCCATATGAGGATATATTATGTTTATTTCATCTAGACAATATGTGACCCATGCCTTCATGCATGCTTCCAATGAAAGATATCCCTTTCCTTTGACCATACTCATGAGGTAGAGTATCTATCCCTATTATCTGCAAATATATGATGACATGACCTATCTTATCAAACATGTGCATACACACCTTCCTTCTTTTGGTCATATAGACTTCCTTTAACAACTTCTTTTGATTGAGAGTACTTCAACCAACTCGACATGCTGCATTCCTCTATTATCATACCATCATTGTTTCAAGCAATGATTCCCATCTAAGGTGGAGTTCTTTAGTTAGACACTTTATTCTTCCAAGAGATGAACCTTATAATGAAGATTCCAATGGAGGATCTTGATTATCCTCATTTTTAAATGATCCTTTCCAGTGATGTATGATAATTTTTATTCTAGATGACTTTATTCTACTCATAAGTACTACTGATTCTTTCAATGGGTTTTGCAAGAGCTAATTCCTTCTAATGATGACTTCCATAGACTTATAATTCAACTATTTTTCAAGCTTCTTACACTAATGTCATGAGCTCTTGCTTCAATGGTATGTAATAATGATTCCATCTCCTAAATGATGCATCCTTTCATAATGATTTTCTTCTTAACTGTAATGGTGGAGGCATTTTTCACCTTTATCTCCATGTTGCTGAGATCCAAAAATCCATAGTTATACAAATTCCTTCTTCCGTAATGTTTCTTAGAATATAGGTTTAGATTATCCATATTTACTTCTTTTACTTGTAATATTTATTGACAAACACCCTAATGATAGTATACGATACCAAAATATGATGCCAATATTTCTAGGGTTTTCATGCAATTAATAGGTCATCTAGGGCTTCTAAAGTTCAAACCCTAGATCAAATTTTATTCCCTATGTCATTCTAGGGTTTATCCCTTCCCTGGATTTCTAACAAACCCTGGAATCACATTTTCAACCCTAAAACATAAAATATATACCATACATACCTTATAGTTACTTTTGTCAGGATTTGCAATTCTAGATGCCATCTTCATTGATGTGAGATATTCTTCATTGTAGTCATTGATTCCTTCATTCAAGTATATTATTACAAAGCCCTTATTTGATGTCCATACTACTTCACAGGGCTTCACACAAAACTGATAGCTACAAGTTCAACAATATTTCTAGTGATGGTACAATACCAACATTTGCTTGATGACTTAGAATGCTTCAGGTTTGCTTCCTTAGTTATTTCAAGATTCTTCACAGTGAATGGATATCTTCCAAAAGTTATATCCTTCTATGGTATTCTTTTTTATTGATCAATTTTTCAAAGAACAATTATATATGATCTTGGTGAATGCATTTTTTGTGCCACAAGGACTCGATCACCATAGGAGTGAAATTTAAAAGTAGAGTGGAGTGGATTTGTCACAAGGACATATCGTAGAGATAGGATTTATGCTATCATAGAGATGGAGGGATCTCATGTATGCCCAAAAGAGGATCTGATATTTAGGAACGAATATTGTTTGTGCTTCCTTTTATAATTTCCTTTATCACTTTTTGCTAGGAGACTTCAACTCTTGAACAAGGAAAATAATTGTGCTTACTTCAAATTCTTAGTTTTGTAGTTTCTACTATAGATTTTACTTCTCAGAATGATGAAAATAGTCCTTCTATGATTAACCAAAGCTCATTTTATTTGTTAACATATTTTGACCTTTTTATAGTGGAAGGATAAGGTCTTCATCCTCTTAGGTGAACATACCTATATGTATGCATGTCTTTATGGAATATAGCCTTTTTGTTCCATATTGTCTTGAATTCGTCTTTCAAAAGATCTTGATGGTTATACTTCTTCACTGCCTCTATAATAGATCCATTAATAGAATTAAGCCCATACTTTGATCAAGTCTACTTCGAGATGTCTTTGAATTCAACCATTGAGTAGTTCTTCTTGAGGATTCAATGTTCTTCTTGATGTCTTGTGCTTTCATTGATCCTTATTTTAATGCTTCAATCCTTGAGTGTCCTTTACTAATCTTCCTTTCCTTTCCTTATATCGTTACCTTAGCTTTGATACCATGTTTAGAAATATGGGGGCAACAGGTGTAGGTGATTTCTCTTCTTTGATAACTATTTGAGGTGTATTTTTACTTTTCTTGTTTAGCTTCTTCTTTGATTTGATTATTATTATTATACTCTTCATGAAACAACTAAAATACCATAAAGAAAAAGAATAAAAAGTGCAAAATATGTATGGAATCATCTAAGGCCAAAACCTCTCCAATATGAGAGGAAAACCCACAAAATATCTTCTTCTTATAGAATCTGTAATTGATGAATTCTAAGACCTAGACCCTTGAAAAAGACTTCTAGTCAAAGACATCTCCAAGAACAAGTCAAATTTCTTACTTGTAGAAGTTTCTTCTCACAATGTCAACCCAAGTCAAACTTATCCTTTAAGCCTTCAGGCTTGTAATGATGAGTGCAACTTCGGCCCTCTTACAATTCTTGACTTGTCTACAACTACTACGATTCTTGCACGTGTGAATGGATTATGGTTAGAATGATATCTTATTCCCTTTTCTTGGTGGTTTCCCTTCTCTTCACCAAATCAACCTTCATATCAGTTTATAAGGAGGCCAAAATTTGACTATAACTTGTGATCTTTCTGCAATTGTATGAATCCCTAATTTCCTCACATGTGTGGAAGAGAATAACCCAAAAAATAGACCCACAAGAGCTTTAATCTTCTTCCTTCTATTTCTTCTTATCTTTTCTTGCATTTAGACTTCCTTTTTCTTCCCTGATCGAACTCTTTCTTTCTTGATTTATCGTCTCATTTACATAGGCCGAAGTCTCCTTTATATAGGCATTCTATCCCATTCATTAGGTTGAATTGTGGTTGTACTTGTTGCTTCGTGATGTTGACTTGATGCTTACTTATTTGACAAGGTCTTGGATGGTCTTTTGACTCTATTTAACTCAAATAAATTTTCTTTTATAATATGTGATATGCTCAAATGTGTCTTCAATACATGACAATGACTCATTTGAGTTGTAGACCAAATGTCACACCCCAGAAGCTCTCAATTGGAGCTTGACCTAAAATAAAATTCCTTGAGCATGAATCCCATGCCTCAAACATAACAACAATAATTATATTTTACTTCTTTACATCAATTACATAAAATCGTGATTACATGTCATTATGAAGACCGAACCTATTTACATGTTTCAACAATAATAAGATTTATACTCAAGATATTCTTATTGATCTAAGATAGGCTTTGATAAGCTTAGTAATTTTGAAAATCTCACAAAAAAGGATGCCTTGACTTGATGATTGAATAAAGAAGTGATGTTTTGATTATGATCCTTAGAGTATGAAGAGGACACATTTATATGACTCTAACCTTTGATGAATATTTAATAACATGTTCATATGTGACAATGAAGCAAGTTGATTTGTTATGGCTATGATGCATATATGTTTGAGAATCTAATATATTTTGATGATATGATAGTTTTGTTGATGCATGATAGTATTATTATAGACAGGTTGATGTCGTGATGATGATTGAATAAGCCTCCATTTAGAGGGACAAACTCTCCATGAGATCACAACACCTACTATTGTTTGCAAAACAAAAGACTCTTGATTATTGAAGCAAGGTTTTTGGACATGAACGAATGATCGTTTGGGTTTCTCCTAGTCCAATCCCAAACCATCAGGAGAAAGGCTTAAGGGTGTAGCTATAGGCCTCCCAACTACACAGAAGAAGGGTTATGTGTGCGATTGAGCCTTTAGGATTCAAAAACTAAAATCTTGTGCACGAAATCAGGAGAACACCATGTATATGACAGATCTAAAGATATGAAGTAGTTGATAGAGAGTTCTATGGACATAGAAGTTAAGGAACAATGAGGTATACATAATGCTTGACTTGTTGCAAAAAATGTGAATGTATTGACTTATCTTGTGTTTACAAGGGTTTTTAGTATGCGATGATTTTTATTCTGAAAGAATGAATGGAATAAACTTGTATTTCTTGTCCTTGGTGCATGCATTAGAAACAATTCATATTATGATCATATATGTAAACAATGCAATACAAATAACAAAGAAAAGAACAATATAGCAAACTAACAAGGGTTTATGGAGAATTGATGGAAACCATTGCATGAAAAGGGATTGTTGGAATAGTCTCCTCAATCTGTAGATCTTGTGAAGGTTCCACTCCTTGATCTTCTTGATCTTCATAGTCTATGTAGAATATTTTTTTCTCATTAAATTTATGCCTCTTACTGTACTTGGTTTCAAAATTGAAACATAGTCCCTTCTCTCTTCTTTCATCCATTTGCTGAGTCAATATTATTGTCGGTTTAGGAAAGGGGACATGGTTTTATTTATTATTATTAGCGACCAATTTTATAGTGGCTATATTTTTACTTTCAACTTTCCTTGTCATATTGAAATCATGCTCTAGAGATTTAGGTTCAAAGAGACACACCTCATGTTGGATTCTTCTCTTTAAATTTCCCATAAATAGGTATAACAAATTATCCTCTAAAATATTCTTTATTCTAAGAGTCAACTTTTGGAATTATTGAATGTGCTTTGTAACAATACGGTTTTGTTCAATATTTACCAATTGACTAAATAATATATTGTTCTTAATATCCACATAATATGCTATGAATTCCCTTGTAAAAATTGACCAATATTATAACCAAATCCTTTTTCTTTTCACAACCATTGATATCATAAGTGTCATTCTTGTTGTAAAAACATGGATGAAATTATGGTTATCTTTTATAGAGCGACCACTTGATGTATATCAAAGCATCATTCCATTTGAGATATCCATGTTATAGGATCATTATCATCAAATTTCCTCATGTCAATCTTCAAAATTTAGTAGTTCCTTGGTGTTGACTTGAAGCCTTGATAATGTGGATCGTGGATTGAAAATTCAAGATTATGGTTATGTGTTTCAATATTTGTTCTCTCTAATCATGATAAAATATTTCCTCGAGGTAATTTGGTTCAACACAATGATTCTCCTTATTATCATTATTTTCTTGGATCTCAATATTCCTCTTAAGAAGACTCTCCAAGAGAAGATTTTCCATGGCATTCATAGATTTTTATATTGCTTTCTAGTTTTCATTCATCTTTTTTCTATTTTTCCCTTATTTTTAATCATCTTATTTTTTAGTCTTCATTTATTTTCATTCATCTTCTTTTCTATTTCTTCGTTATTTACATTCATCTTCCTTTTTATTCCTTCCTTATTTTCATTCATCTTCTTTTCCATTTTATTTTAATTTTTTCTTGAGAACTTGATAAATCCATTGTTTCCAACACATTACTATCCATTCCATTAACGTTCTTATCAAATTAAGATGACCTAAATTCTAAGTCTTCACTTTTTTCATGATTCAAGGATGAACCTTTAGTAGGTTTAATTGGTGTAGTGCCTTTCTTTGGAAGCATGCTAGAAAATAATATTAATACTCCTCTTTATCACATTTTTCAATCTGAAAAACAAAATGAATCTTCTAATCAATAGTTAGGTTACTTGTAAGTTCATACCTTTAAAACCTTAATTTGGAGAATCTTTGAATGGATGGAGTTTTTCTTTCTATATCTCTATGATGGATTTGGAATTTTGATTTGTAATACTCTAATATGTCTTTTTTGTAATTCCATAGATGTGACTACAATTTCATGTGTCAAGTGAACGTTATGGTAAATTTGCCAAAACTTGTTGATTTTTTTCCTCTTTCCACGAACAAACTTATATAACATTCCATGCGTCCAATTCTTCAAATAAAATTATGAAATTTGACCCTATGGTCCTTCTCTATGTCTCATGATATCCCTCAATATTTCATAGTATGAAAGTCCCACAAAAGAAGATATGGAAAAAATAACAAGATGACATGTGTAAAGTTTATTTTAGGATTGTTGAAAATCCCTAACTCCCAAAGGATATAAGTCCAAAAGTATAGCAAACCAAATTTTGAAATTTGAACTAGATGTTTTCTGATATTTCTCCTCAATATGGTCTAAGTTTCACTATCTGAATTCTCCCAAAAAAAAGGTTATTGAAAAAATTCCAAACTAACCTATTTGGAACTGATTTTAGGAGCATTTAGGAACCTTGACTTACTTACAACAAATATCCAAAATTATAGTGAAACAAGATCTCACATTTGAATTGGATTTTCATGGAAATTTATCCTCAATATGCTTGAAGTTTCACAGCTTGAAACCTCCTACAAAAAATGTTATAGCAAAAATTATGAACTAGCCTATTTGAGACTAACTTTAGGAAGATCTAGGAACCCTATTAAACCCCTTACAACATATATATGAAAATGTAGCAATCCAAGATTTAAAATTTGAACCACACGTTGTTTGATATTTCTTCTCTATTCTCCCAGTTTCAATGTCTAAAATCTCACAAAAAAAAATAGTGAAAATGCGACAATGACTTATTTAAGGCAACAAAACGCTAGGATCATGAGTTCTTATACCAAATGTTATGAACATTGCGGCTTATAAATGATAAGAAACCAACAACTATAGTCCTATTTGAGGGAGAAACTTCATTTTACAATGAATACAATGTTATAATACAATATTTGATGATCCCTAAGTCTAGGTCTCTTTGGTAATATATATATATTATATAGATGAGACAAGGGTATAATTATAATAAAATGAGACCATGAGAGATTCTAGCCACCACAACAATATAAAAATAAAAATATAATAGCTCAATATCTAGGGATTAATAAGGTATTTTACAATTAGATGGACCATATATAGAGCTTACCATACCCACATTTGGATTTGATGTTTTTTCAATGTTTTAGCACATGGATCATGTTTTTACATGACTTCTTGTTATTTATATGGGAGACTTTTTTGTATTCTTACTTTGTATTCACATAATTGAGCTCAATAGTCCCATTGATCTACTTTTTGGTCATTAATTGGGCCTCAATATGTTTATCTTTTTTTATCTGCATATGTTTTTTTTCCTATCATGGGAAATATTCTAGTTCTATTTAAATTTTACCATTTGCTTGAGAAAGTCTGAGCCAACATGGCCCTATCTAGTGGGTTTTCCTAACCCATAAGTGTTTTGCATTTTAGACATTATAATTTCTGAAATGGGCTCATCTTCAAGGATGTGTAATGTTCATTGTTGTGTGCAAATTGAACGAGATGCAAATATTTTCATCATTTCAATGGTTTTTCCATCACACATATCTTGAAATATCCTCAATCACTTGATTGACCCTCTCATTTTGTACATTTGATTCTAGATGATATGCCTTGACAAAGTTGGAAATCCTCCCAAATCCTTTGAATAATCTCTTCCAAAAGTTGGAAGTGAACTTCAGATCCTTGTTTGAAATGACCACCTAAGGCATTTCATGTAGCCTTGCAATTTATTTCATGTATATCTCTGCAGTTTTGGGTGCCTTATATGTTGACTTCACTAGGATAAAATGAAAATAATTAGTAACCACTACCACCATGATGGAATAATGCTACCTCGTAGTTCTTTATAGTTTGCTACTGAAGTTAATGGATACAACCTCCCACTTCTACTTAGAGATGGGTATGGGCTAATAGTTCTCTTGGATGTCTATGTTTAGCCTTGACTTTTTGCCACCTCAAACACTTGACTATATAGTTTTACACTTCTATTTTAATACTTATTTTCTCTCTTGCCTTGGTACCCTAGATGATCACATAGGTTACATTGCGCATCTCATTCAATGCCATCATTTTAAGATCTCGCAATTTTGAATGTAAATTTTGGTTTTTTTTTTTTTTTTGGGGGGGGGGGAATTCATCGTCACTCAACTCAGAGTCTTCATACTTGGGTTGCAATTATTCTTTTGTAATCTTTCTTTAATTTGTGCATAATGCTTGATGATATCTATTTCCAACCTTTGAAATTCTAGGTTTTAGATTAGACTTGAATTGACTAATGGTTGGACTATGCATTTCATGAATTCTTCCATTAAGTGCATCAAATGCCTTGTTTTCCTTCCTTTTTATGTGCTTGATTTAAAAATCATATACAACTAAAATATTTAGCCACTTGATTTCCCTTGCATTTAAAATTGGCTATCGAAATAAATATCTCAAACCACTATGGTATTTTTTGTTGGAAATATTGTTGGCATTGATGCCAAAGACAAAAGGAGACTATAGTTGTCCAAGATAAAGATTGCAAGATGAAGATTATTGGAAAGATTGTTTGGATACCCAATTTTTTTGATACCTAGTTTGGATACCCTATCTTTGTAGGTCATTTTACTCGAAAGACCTAGCTCAAATGGATCATATGATATGTGGTTGAAAAAATTATTCTAGGATCTTTCCAACGCTATATAGCATTACTTTCTAACTCCATAAAAATGAGGAAATATGAAAGATTCTCTTAGGGTGGCCTGGCTGGAAAGTAAAAGTCGACTTAGCTAGTTTTACAAGTTCGCTTTGTAAGTGAATGCAAATACATTATAAATAAAAGACATATGAGTGCATTTAAAGATCATCTAAGTAAGAAGAGATTTGAGGTGTGCAAGTGAAGTTGGGGAACACTCTTTGGGGTTTTAAAGGTGGAGCAAAAATGTGATTTTTGGAGTGAAGAGCCATCTTGGCATTTTCGTTATAAGCTATTTTCCAAAATGTTTCAAATTGTGAAATATTCAGGAGACAAATGTAATATCACTAGGTACTTGTGGTAAACAATTCAAACTCTATTCCACTATAATTTCATAGATAAGTCCTATGGAAATTAAGGTTTTTGAATAATCATAATATCCAAATAAGTTAATTATGTAGAAATAACTTTAAATTAGAAAATAAAAAAGACAAAACAAATAACAAGATAATAATCATAATCTCAAACCCTCATTAAAAAACACTATTATCCCTTATTAAAAAACCACTACTAAAGTGGTTAACCTTAAGTAAATTAAAACTTCTTTATTAACACCAATCAAATTAAATTTTCAATATTTAGTAAAACCAACCAAATCAAGCAAATTACCATTGAATGAATATTGTACATATTATACCTTGATTTATATTTTCATGGATCATTTCTATGCCCTAAAGGTAATAAGAAGATTCCATCTCATTTTACATTATTACAAACCACACTTACAAATCCCTATTTATATCCATATATAATACCTTGACATGAGTATTTAACTATCATCCCTTGAGTTCCTAACTTGCATGAGCTCACCCTAAGGATTTTCTTGCTACCAACTTAAAAGGAAACCCAACTAACAAACCCAAAAGAGTCCATGAAGAGCATCAAAATATCAAGTTGATATACATGTGGCATTAGGTGAGATCTTTGCATTTGTGTGTCCCTTCGACATTAAAGTCAGTGGGAACTAACTGTCCTATAAAGCTTCCCTTCCTGAATGCAACCGTATTCATGTCTTATATGGACATTACCTTCTCATACATCATGCCGGTACTCTGGGTTTCACACCCACCAACCAGAAAAGCCATGATATTCGTACATAAAACTAACCATATTCAGTACCTCTTGGCTATGCTATGTTATGTCATATAACTTTATTATGTGCTAGCATTTAGTGCCCGTGCATTGTAATAAATATAAATGAAATTTTGATACTGTGCAAGTTTTGTTTTGGAAATTTCGTTAGAGTTTGTGATGGGGGGGCTAAATTTTGATT
>APFE031672851.1:49399-76978 GCA_000404065.3 Pinus taeda | reverse complement strand
TTTTTTCATAAAAATAAAAATATAAGAGAATTTTTTGGTCATTGAGGTTGGAGTATCAATAAATTATAGATGCCTTTTAGTTAATCAACATGTCAATATAGAAATCTTTTCACTCTTGTATATATCTTGATGATTTTCTTGTCAATTGGTTTTTGGACTGGCCCAACACAAACCAATTCGCAACCCCCACTACCAAGCCGAGTTCCAAAACTCTTTGGTGAGTAATGGGTATGAAAAATGTGTCTTAAGAGAGCCCAATAAATATTGGAAATGTTGCAATCCATGATTGGCACTGAGAAATGGGCATGAAAAATTCATTTTAAGAGAGCCCAAAACATATTGATAATGTTCCAATCCACGATTGATGGTTTTCTAGGCATGTTTGGGTATCGAAAACATTGTATAAACGCTCAAAACAATGCAACAAATTTCACACTAGAAAATCACAACTCTTTGCTCATGACATTGTTGCTCTAGACACCCATGTGTCTCTAACTTCTTTGTTTTCTTGGATTGTCCCTTTGTTACTAGAGAATCTTTCCCACAAATCTACTAATTGACTTGTGATAGACAACAATTATCCACTTGTCTTATCCTAATCACCTACACACACACACACACTTGTATAAATGTCAATGGATGTCGAAATAGATGCTCACATTCTCACTGAAGGTTGATCCTATTTTTGCTTGTGTGGTTCTATCTCTAGGATCCCTTATTCTTGCCTCTAACACATGTTTTCAACAAACATAGACTATAAGCATATCCAAATTCTATCTCCTTATGCAAATGTTAGTCACATTCTTCTATATAAACAAAGATAGATACATTCATTTATGTGTAATAACAAAGAAATGAATTGGAGGAAAACATTAATGTTATATTAAACAATAGTTGATCCATGTTATACAAAGAATGAATTGAAAGCCATGAAAGGAAATGCAACCTGCCCAAAAATATATAATAGAGATATATTGAAAACCCAACTTCTATTAATAAATAAAATAATAGAATATTGAACACATATTAGCTAGAACGTTAGTAGCTATCTTTGAAGAGACAGAGATGTCATCTACATGCATTTGTAGAAAGTTACTACAAGAGGCTAAATGAATGGCCTTTTAACTTAAAAAAAAAGAAACCCTAGAGGTCCAAAGCCATAACCCTATAAGATGAAATGCCAAAAAATTTACACGCTTTGAGGTAGTCCGTACATTAACTTAATGGGCCGCTACTTTTGCATACAATATATGTTTCCAGTGCATAATATCTTGTTGGAAAGAAAAATCTGAGGATTTCAACTTTCGACTAGGACTAGCGCATGCTATGGCAACTTCTGGCCCCTCGAATGACTAAAAAATTATCGCTTAAGGCCTCAAAATAGTACTGAAAACTTGGGACCTAATACAAAATAGAAAAATTGCTAAGAAGATAGAGAATCATTAAGTCAATGGAAGAGGTGGATGGCCAATGATATCCAACTATATCAGTGTCCCCTCCCTGGGAGGAAATGGTCTCCATTGCATAATGTCCTCTCATCAAATGAGGAAACTTCTACTGAACTTGGAATGTGGTGATTCACTTGCCTTGGTGAAGAAGCCACCCTTCTTTGACAACATGATAGATTTGTATGTTTTGTTAGTGGGAATCCTTCATTTTGGTACCCATGATTGAATCCACTATAGCAGTTAAATGCAATTAGGATTGATCTTGATGGGGAAAATTTATTGAATGCCTTTGATGTATCTAACAATGGTGGAAATTATGGTTAAAGTGACTCCAGTTTAAATATTGGGTGCAAGTTATTAGTTTGAATTTTACTCAAAAGCAATGGAGTTGTTTCTCCATAGATGTCACCTCTAGATCCATCAAACAATGTGATGATAAGAAAATTCAACCCCAAGTAGCTACACTACCACCATCCACATACATATTAGACACAAACAAAGGAAGTGTTCATACCTCAACCCTCACAGATTGGTGTAGATTATGAAAATACCTTTTCATTGAAGATTATTCTCCTAACAAAATACCCCACTTGAATTGCTAGACTTGAGTTCCTATACACAAGCACAAACATACAAAGACAATTCTTGCCTTTGTGGAAGGAAGATTAGCTTATAAAATAAAAATTCAATATAGAATCGTGATGAAGATTTCCACATCATAAACAAGACAATGGAAGGGAAAGAATTTGTATTCATATCAATATATGAAGTGCAAGACATAATATACCTTGGTGGAAAATATGATATCCTCTCCAATCCTTGACACCACCCTTCCCTTGAGTTATAAGAAGACTCAATTCATCTCACATGCAAGGAAAGTTCTTGCATAAATCCACCAACATCACTAGAATATTCTCTCTCCACATCTCCGCTTGAGAGGGTCTTATTATATAAAATTTTTCTTGAACTTGGGAGGGTGTATCTAGATACTAAAGGCCACAATAAGTTGAAAAGTTTCCTAATAATTTACCCCCTACCAACTCAGGAACAAATGGGTTAATCTTATCTCCATGGGAATAACGTATTCTAGAAATTTGACTTCCAATGCTGCCATTCCAAAGACATGTTATATCCTCAAGTGTCAGGCCATTCCACTGCAATGGATTAATGGGTGATGGGATGAAATTCCTTGGGAGCGATGGGCTAGTAAAGGAGCACAATAAATTAGGAAGAAGGTGCATTCATACCATCAACTGAGGGAGGTTGAGATAGGATTCCTCTATTTGACATAAGGTGGGAAAAAAGGGGTATAATAGATGCCCCCTATTACATGATGTTAGAAGAGACATTGATGGTCAAAATGCATTAAGAAAACATGTACCAAAATGTGAGGAAGGAGTCAATACCTATTGGAGAATCTAATCCCAACCACCTCCTAGGTGTTAAAAATTTCCATCCAAGTGTCCCAGTTCAGTTTCAGTTAGTCAATTTTAGTTCAGTCTCGCTGCAATCCTTTATTGCTGATGTCTCCAATGTGATCTTATTTAGCGGATTTGTAATATTGAGAACAAAAATACTCTGCTCCACAGTCTTATTTTTTTGTCATGGTATTAGAGCCTGACCTGTGTAAGACTCCTTAAGAGCAACAAAGATCAAGAAGCTAGTGAGAGCCAAAAAGTAAGGACAATATTGATTCCCTCAGCTCGAAAGAACAACGTATTTAAAAAAAAAATATGCCCAAAGCATCCATGCTCAAAGGAGCAGGTGCGTTGACCCTGCCAAACTTATGATATTGACAATTTTTGCATTTCACTGCAGCCCACCTCCATTGAAAAGAGCACTGATGGCATTTCAACTATAAGTGAGCACGAGGTTTAGGTTTCATCATATCAAAGTTTAAATCATTTTCCCTGAGTAAAATTTGGAGCACGGGAAACTAAAGTTTCCAAAACAAAGGGTACACAAATCCAAATTCCAATAGAAAGTGCTTTATTCGTAAAGAATTAAAGGGCCCATCATAATATGTTATAAGGCTCATGGTATTTTGAAAGCCTTATATTTTATTTTTATTTTTGAAGTTTTTATTTAAAAAAAGGGACTTTGTTGAAGTGTTCTTCTCAAAAAAGGTTGCACATATATTTTTTTTGAAGATAAAAGGGTTTATGAAAGTTTTTGTAAGTATTTCCTTTGTAAAAAAATTGTAGACTCATTTGTTTGTGAAAACCAAGAAACAATGGCATTTTTATTACAGTTAGATGCGATGTCTACAATTTGTTTTTCTTGTTGATTCATAGTGAGTCTGCACTCAACAAATGGAAAATCCAACATGCTAAGAAAGTCAAATTGACACCATAAGATGTTTGAGCCTTTTTTTATGATGAGAAGAAACAACTAGAATGAATGAAGCAAAGACAACCAAAGAGGCTTGGGATACCCTTAAGAGGAGTTTTCATGTAAAGGGGAGTAATCTAGTTGAAGATGAAGGATTTGGTTAATCCCACTACTCTCATCCACAAGTGGATGATGAGTAAATAGTTGTTATGAAACCAACTCACAAAAGGATAGAAAAGATAGATGTATGTCTTAGAAATAAGCCTCTTCAAGGGGGCAGCCTCCTTTACATTACACAAATGAACAATTCTTGGATGATTCAAATGAAAAAACCTCCTTTCTATATATAGGAGTCTACGGGGTCACAATATAACCAAGCCGACCTAACAATAATAATATAAAGGCACAAAAATAACAATAGAAGGATTCTATGGGGCACAATAATAACAATAAGGGATACAACGACAATAGTAATGGGGGGATCACTAATATTATAGGGACCTAACATGCCCCTCTCCTTCAAAAAGGTGTTGTCCTCAACGTTTGAGTAGTTCTGGATGCTTTTGTATAAAATTCTCATCCTCCCATGTGTAATCTTCAACGTGTAAGTTCTTCCACTTGATGAGATACTCTGAAATTGATCTATTTCGTAGCTGTCGAATTCTTGTTTCTTTGACTACTTCAGCTTCCAATATGATTTTTCCTTCCTCATCAAGTTCTGGCAATATTGTTTGAACTAGAAACTTGTCACCTATAACCTTCTTTAAGCAAGAAACATGGAAAACTGGGTGCACTCGAGAAGCTGCAGGAAGCTCAAATTTGTATGCCATAGTACCTATCTTTTGCAACACCTTCTACAGACCATAATACTTTGGTGATAATTTGTTATCCTTCTTAGATTGCTTGAGGGATATTTGTTTATATGGTTGTAGCCATAGGAATACCCAATCACCTACATCAAAACTTCTTTCGTTGCAATGTTGATCTGCCTATTGTTTCATTCTATTATGTGCCAAGATGAGTTTATCCTTTAAGAGTTGGAGAACTTGTTGTTGATGCTCGATGTGATCTTCCACTGCTTGAACCTTAGAATTTTATCTTAAATATGATGTGATGGATTGTGGATGATATCCATAAAGTTCCATAAATGGGGTCATTTTTGTTGCAGTATGGAAGGAAGTGTTATACCACCATTAAGCTAGAGGCAACCATTTGACCCATTGTGTATCTTTATTAGATACAAAGAAACAAAGGTATCCTTCCAAATTTCTTTTTGTCCAAGAAATTTGGACAAATGAGCTAGCTGAGTACCAAGACAAGAAAATAATTTTGTCCAAAAATTTCTAGTCAAAATGGGATCTCTATCACTTACAATAATATTTGGGTTTCCATGTAGCTTTTGAATTGTTTCCATAAATGTAATAGAAACTGTACTCACTTTAAATGGATGAGATAATGCACAAAAGTGTGCATACTTGGTAGGTCTATACATTGCCACTATGATAACACTCTTTCCTTCGAACTTGGGTAAACCTATGATTAAATCCATTGAACCTCCTCCCAATGCTGGCTTGGAATGAATAAAGGTTGTAATAGTCCTAGAGTCTTAATTGTTTCAACTTTATTTTGTTGGCAAATCAAACATTCTACCACAAACTTTTGAATATCTGATTTAAGGCCATCCAAAAAAAATCTTTCTTAACCCTGTGGTAGGATTTTAGAAATCCGGAGTACCCTCCTTAGGGAGAGGTGTGAAATTCCCTAAGAATCTTTTGTTTGAGTTAGGAATTCTTACATAGGTATACCCGATCCTTGTATCATAATGAATCATTTTTCTAGATAAATGTATTAGATGTATTGGGATCTTGTTGTATCTTTTGAATCAGTTCCCATACTTCCTCATCATTCTTCCATTCATCCCTTGCTTCATTTAACCAATCTCATTGGATAATAGAAATAGCGCAAAGAAATGCTTCCACATCCTCATCCTTTCTTAAGAGTGCATATGCCACAACACTTTGCTTCCCTTTTTTGCAGATGATTGAAAAGTCATAACCCAACATCTTTGTGACCCATTTTTTCTAAACTATTTAAGACTATTATGATCTGTTTTTACCTTGAAGTGTCTTCCCACTAGGCAGGGTCGCCATTTCTTAAGTGCATGTAGTATTGCCGACATTTCCTTCTCATAAATAGATTTGTGTAAACACTTTCCTTTGATTGGATGACTTTCGAAAGAAATGGGTCTTTCTTCTTGCATTAAAACAACACTGATTCCATTTCCTGAGGCATCACATTCCACAATAAAGGTTTTTGTGAAGTCCAGTGTAGCTAGACTGGTGCTTGGCACATTTCCTCTTTAAGATGTTCAAAGGCCTTCATTGCTTCTGGAGTTCATGAAAATGCATCTCTCTTCAATAATGTTTTTAGAGGTGCTACTATTCTCCCATAATTCTTAACAAGCTTGCGATAATACCCTGTTAACCTGAGAAATCCTCGTAGATGCTTCATGGATGTGGAGATTTTCCATTCCTTAATGGTTTTAATTTTGCTAGGGTATACCTTAACACCTTCGTGAGATACAATATGACCCAGATATTCCACCTCTTGTACTCCAAATTTTTTTTTGGATATTTTTGCATATAATTGTTTCTCCTCCAATAGTTTGAGCACCATGTCGACACGTTGGACATGATCCTTCCAAGACTTGTTGTAGATTAATATATCATCAAAAAATACTTACACAAATTTTCTCAAGAAGGGTTTGAAAATGGAATTCATCAAACCTTAAAATGTAGAAGGTACATTAGTAAGGCCAAAAGGCATGACCAGAAATTCATAATGACCCTCATGAGTTCTAAATGTTGTTTTTGGAATGTCTTCAGTCTTCATTCTGATTTAATGATATCTTGAATGAAGATCCAACTTGGTGGAGTAAATTGATCCTTGCAATTCATCCAATAATTCATCAAAGACATGAATGGTAAATTTATCTTTAATAGTGAGCTTGTCGAGTTCCCTATAATCTGGACACATGCACCATGATCCATCCTTCTTGTGAACTAATACTACTGGAGCAGAGAAAGAACTTTGACTAGGTTAAATTATACCAACCTCTAGCATTTTTGCAACCATATGTTCAATTTCACTCTTTTGGGCATAGGGATATCTATACGGCCTGATTTTTGGAGGAACACTTCCTAGAATCAAATGAATAGCGTGATCATTATCACGAATAGGTGGGAGACCTTTGGGAGTCTCAAATACCTTCGAATGATTATTCAAGACATTTTGGAGATCTGGAGAAATAGATGATTTCGATGTGGGAACCTCTAGCGAACATAATTGTGTAATTAGACCTCGTTGTTCCTTATTTAGAAGCTTTTTCATACCGTTAGAGTTGATTATCTTTCCCAGTTTCCCTGCAATACCCCTTAATTCAACTTCCTTTCCTTCCACAAAAAATTTCATGAAAAGTTCTCGAAAAATTTAAAGCTACTGTACCCAAGGATTGTAGCCATTAGACTCCTAGTACAACATCGGCACCACCCATTGGAGTGGAAAGAATTGGGCTATTCAATATGTATTCTCCCATGGATAACTTGATATTATGGCACTTTTTATAGCAATTTATGGTTCCTCCACTTGCAACGATCACTTGACACTCTGTTGTTGGATATAGGAATCAATTCAATTTGTTGACACCTAATCTTCATGATTGGGAATTTTATGTAAATAAATAAATTGGGAAGGTGAACAGTCATCGGGAGATGAACTGAACAATCACTGCCTATTGTATATAACAATGGGTTACCTATGGAATAATATACGAATTAGTTGTTTGTTTCTTGGAGTTACTGCCTGGCCTGACATGGTATCAGAGCCAACTCCCTGTTTACCCTTTATGTCTTTGTAACTCCTGATCTGCTCCATTGCTCTCTCTATAGTTATGCCTACCACACCTACGCTGCCTTGACATATTCTATTTATGATTTTTGCGCCCTATTCATTTGAATATGCTCAGACTCCAAAACCGTTTCATATTCTCTGCAAACTCATCTTTGTCCATAACGCGCTTCCTTTCCAGCGCTGCCTCTACTGCAAACTCACTATTGAAACGTTGAATTATGGTATCATTGAATGATGGTATCATTGGATGATGGTATCGATGGTATCAACCGCTCAATGGTGGCTCAGCGAAATGGTGGCATTGCTTGGACCTGAACCGGAGACCTTCTGCGTAATGGTGTGGCTGCTCTGCATAGCAGAAGCGTAATATTTGTGTTGTGAGAGAGGCCCAGTCGCAGCATATTCGTGTTATGAGAGAGGCCCGGTCACAGCATATTCATGTTGAAAATTATTTGAAGCAGAGGCAGAAGAGAGCTCAAGAAACCGCAGCACCTGAATTGTGATAAAGTCGCAACATTTGAACCGGAGACCTTCAGCGAAATGGTGATCGTATTTATGTTGGAGATATTCAAGAGTCATTTCACTATGTGAAGTATCGGCGCGATGAGAACCAGCTGTATATATTTGCTGATGATTGTGTGCCTCGTTGGCTAACTTCTTCAATACATATAGACTTGGCACTACGACAGCTAGTGGATGTTCTATTAACCGTGCCCGATATATTTTAATGTATGCCTCTATTTGCCATACTTCTTTCTTTTAAAAGTCTGGTCAATATATATATTGAATGACAGAGCGTTTTGAGTGTTTTGAACTGTGGTATGAACGATATTTGAATAGTTCAGCATATTGCACTGTGCGGTTGAAATAGTATTTAAACTGTGGCTTTATTAAGTGATATACACTGCCTATGGACTGCATTTGAATCCATCCAGCGAATGTTCTATGGTATATATATTGAATTGTATATATTGAATGATATATATATATATATTGAATGGTTTTCATTTGTGTGTGGAGCTCTTGTTTAAAAGGAAAAAAAAAGGGGAGGTGATATGGAAATATTATATGAGGATATTTTATAAATTTTGGAGACATTTGAAGAAAATATAGTGCATAAAGTATTTGAAATCTTTTTTCCCTTTTGATTACAATTTGACTGTATATCAGCAGAAGTATTTTTTCTATTAGCAGAAGTTTTTTTATAGAATGCATTCAATCATTTCTATGGTAGGAATAGTTCTCACTGGCAAGGAGAATTATCCTGATTAGTCTCGGATGATACAACACACCCTCATATTCAATGAGTTGTGGAAAGGAGTGTGTGTCGGAGAAGGAGACAGTGACCCAGTATAGCCTACCTCAGACAAAGAGCTGGCCATTTGGGAAAACAAGAACATCAAAGCTTATGCAATAATCGCAACATTTGTAAATAAAGAGGTGAGTCGCCATGTTTCATCATATTCAACTGCCTTTGAAGCTTTACAAAAGCTGAAATAACTCTATGACTCACATTCTGCACTTGAAGTCGTCCAACTCATGATTAAACTCTTCACTCTTGAACTGCAAAATAATGATCCTCTTACTCTTGCATCTGAAATAAAGTCTATAATGCATGGTATCAAATCCACTAAGGTTGAGCTGGATATCCATCTTATTGCTTTTCTCAAGGCACTTTATCCTACTTACTCCAATTATCTTGAGTCTTTGCAAGCAAATGGAAATCTCAAAGATGTAACCTTTGACTCTCTTGTGAAAAAGTTTGCTGAAAGAGAAAAAGCTTTTGAAAAGAAGAAAACCCCTGAGTCTTCTGAAGAGACTGTGTCCCTTGCCCATAAAGAAAATATCATGCTCAAGATCCTACAAGAGGAAGAGGTGGACGAAGAGGAAGAGGAAGATATTTCAAAGGCAGGGGGGGCAGACATTTTCAAGGAGAAAAGGCAGATTTACACTGTATTCGCTGCAAAAGAAATGGATCACATGATGAATCCACATGCAAGCTATCATGGGACAAAATTGAGCAGAAAAGAAACCAACAGAAAGGTAAAACTGATGATTCAGACAAAGGTAAAGCACCTGAATCTACTCACTATGTTGAGGCACAATGTAACATTGGAGTAAATGAAGATTTGTTTAATGCCTCACTTGCTTCCTGGAAAAACGACTGGTTGCTTGATTCAGGAGCAACCTGTCACATGACCCATAGAAAAGATTTTTTTGAAGATTTCACTGACAATGTTGATGGAGCAGTATACTTTGCAGATCAGTCAAAAATCAAGCCATCAAGGCTTGGCACAATCAGGCTTAAACTGCATGGTCTTCCAGACTTTCTTATGGATCATGTTCTATATCTTCCCTAGCTCAAGAGAACTTGTTGTCCTTGGTCCACATCCGCCAGCAAGGTCACCCCATTCATATGTTTGATGGCAAGCTTGAGGTAAGAAAAGTATCTGACCACTCACTTGTCATGAGGGGAATAGAAGAAGAAAGGCTTTTCAAACTGCAAGGAACATCTGCTCATGCACAACATTTCTCATATATTTCTCATCATGAAGAAGGTACACTTCCATCAATTTTATTATCGCATGCTAGATTTGGACATTTAAACTATGACAATCTCCGCTTATTGAAGAAAAATGGTGTTGTTGGTTTGCCTACAATTCCTAGAAAACTTAAGCAATGTGATGCTTGCATTCTAGGAAAGCATAGCAAATAGTGTTTTCATGATTCACATTCAAGAACACATAGGAAACTTGAACTCATTCATTCAGATTTATGTGGTCCAATGCCTATTTCTTCTGCAAATGGAAATAAGTATATCATGACGTTTATTGATGACTACACAGAATGTGCTGGGTTTATTTATTGAAGAACAAATCTGATGCTTTTCAAACATTCAAGAATTTTCATAAATGGATTGAAAATGATGCGCAATCTCATATTGGGTCTATTCGCACCGATAATGGAAAAGAATATACATCAAATGAATTTGAAAACTATCTTCGCCAACATGGGATCAAATATCAAACAACTGTGCCTTATAATCCCCAACATAATGGTGTAGCTGAAATAATGAATAGAACAATCTTGAATATGGTATGATCCATGCTTTTCTTCAAAAATGTAAAGATAATGTCTTGGGCTGATGTTGTTCTATGTGCTGCATATATAAATAATAGGTGTCCATCTAATGCTATAAGAAACAAGACTCCTTATGAATTGTGGTATGGACATGTTCCTTCGGTAAAACATCTCAGGATATTTGGTTCCACCTATTATGCTTTGATACCAAAGGTACATAGAAACAAAATTGGTGCTAGAAGTCGTAAGTGTATCTTCCTGGGGTATTCAAGCACCTCCAAAGCATACTGCCTCTATGATGAAGAAAATAAAAAGTTTGTTATATCTAGAGATGTAATTTTTCTTGAATCATCCAAATCTGACAATGTTGTTGAGCGGCAACTTGATTGCTTGGATAGATTCGCAAAATTGAAATCATTTCAAGAATTTGAAAATCAGATTCCACATCTTGAAGGGGGGATTCCTATACTAGATCAACATGTGGAATCTTCTTCTGAAGAACACTCTCCCCCAACTGAAACTCCAACAACGGATGATGCTTTAAGTGATGTAATTGATAGAATTGGGAGACTCTATCTTGATTCACTCCCAACTCAATCAACAGAGCAGTCTGGACCATCTCAGAAAGGTCCCCCAAAGTGGCTGACAAAGACACTTGAAAGTGTTCATCCTGATGAAATTGGAAAAACAAGAACCAGAAATGCAAACCGACAAAATGGAGGTGATGTAGATGACTCTAATTCACCTGTTGATATGGATGTTTCTTATGATTGTGAATTGAACTTGTCTACAGATTTTGAAACAACTTCCTTTAAAGAAGTTGCTTCTCATGATGAATGGAAAGAAGCAATGCAAAAGGAGTATGATGCCCTCATAAAGAACGACACTTGGAAGCTGGTTGATCCTCCATTTGGAACCAAACCAATTGGCTGCGAGTGGGTCTACAAGAACAAGTACAAAGCTGATGGCTCACTTGACAAGCACAAAGCTAGGCTTGTGGCAAAAGGTTTTGCACAGAAGGAAGGGGTCGATTATGAAGAACCTTTTTCCCCCACAGCAAATTGGGCCACCATTCGGACACTCTTTGCACTAGCAGCTCAGAACGGTTGGAAAGTCCATCAAATGGATGTAAAAACTGTCTTCTTGAATGGAGATCTAAAAGAAAATGTTTTTATGTCCCAGCCTGAAGGATTTGCTGTGAAAGGACATGAACATAAAGTATGCAAACTTGTGAAGTCCTTGTATGGCCTCAAACAAGCACCACGAGCCTCGTATGAAAAGCTAACTGAGCATCTTCTGAAACTCAACTTCAATCATTTTGATCTTGATGATGCAACTTTATTTGTCAAGAAAGTTGGCAAAACAGTTGTATATCTTGTGGTATATGTAGATGATCTTTTAATGACAGGGAACAATGAAAGCTACATTGCATCCATAAAGAAGGAATTGGGAAAAAGTTTTGAAATGACTGATTTTGGCTATGTTCATTACTATCTTGGCATTGAAAGTAACCCAACATCTAAAGTCCATATTTCTTTCTCAAAAGAAATACATTAGAGATTTGTTAAACAGATTTGGCATGACAGAGTGCAATCGTCTTACCACTCCAATGGAACAAAGCTTAAAGCTCACATCTATTGAAGGAAAGGAATTTGAGGATGCAACAAAGTATAGACAGCTTGTAGGAAGTCTCAACTACCTTACTACTACCAGACCATTCATTTCATTTGTTGTTGGAATCCTCTCCAGGTTTATGCAAAAGCCTTGTGAGGGACATTGGTCTGTTGCAAAAAGAGGTCTAAAGTACTTGAAGGGAACTCAAGACTATGGAATCAAGTACACACAGGTGGATGACTTCAGTTTGATCAGATACTTTGATTAGACTTCGATGGAGACAAAGAACTGGAGTATCTACTTCAGGATATGCTATGAGTCTTGGATCATGAGTGTCTCCTAGAGATCACGCAAACAATCAGTTCCAGTAGATTCCACAACAAAAGAAGAATACGTGGCAGCAGCTTAAAGCAACAAAAGAAATTGTGTGGCTCAGGAAATTCTTGAAGATTTGCAGGTAAAACAAGTACAATCAACTCCACTCATGATTGACAACACCTCTGCAATAAAGTTGGCCAAGAACCCAAAGTTCCATGATCGAACGAAGCACATCAATACTAAATATCATCTGATTCAACATCATGTTGAGGCCAAAACAATCCATCTCCGTCATTGTTCCACAAATGAGAAAATTGCAGACATCTTCACCAAAGCACTTGGAAGGGAAAAGCTTGAACAATTCAGAATGATGTTTGGACTCACCAACATCCCTTCAGATTAAGGGGGGAATGTTGAAACCTAATATTCATGATTGGGGGAATTTTATGTAAATAATTAAATTATGAATGTGAGAAGTCATCGGGAGATGAACTGAACAATCACTCCCTATTGTATATAACAATGACCTACCTATGGAATAACATACGAATCAGTTGTTTGTTTTTTGGAGTTACTGCCTGGCCTGACACATTTAATAAAATGGGAAACAACAAAAAGACCATTAGAGGAAGGAAACCTTCAAATTTGAGATCCCCTACAAGAAAACTTAGCGTTGGGCTACAAATTACTGTGGCAACTTATTGTTGAGCCCAATCACCTAGTCAGTCAGATATTAAAGTTAAAATACCTCAAAAACTAGTCAATTAAATCTTTCATTCCGGAGAAAACCCCAAAAGGAACGCAGGCTTGGAAGCTATGTAGCAAAGACATCGAATTTTTCAGATCTCACCTGTATAGAATCACCGGGAATGGCAAAAACACTCTGCTATGGAGAGACAGAGTTATGGGTCATCCCCCTCTGACAGAAAAATAATGAAATATCATAGCTAAGAATTTGGTTACACACAAAAGGAATTTGGAAAATTGAGGACATATCAGGCTAGGACAGTAAAGGAAATTGACAGCGTTGGAATTTTCCTAAAGCACCAGCGCACCTAAATCCCCAGCTAAACGCCCTTATAGAGGCAATTTCAGACTTTTCTCCAGTACATAAAGATGATGAAGATTCCTGGGGATGGGTAATATGGGGGTGTACACAGCAAGACAAGGATATTTACAGATGCAAAGCAAAAAGGATTTGCCACATCCGAAATTAGTGTGGAAGCAGGTCTGGGACAGCTTTAGCATCCCTAAGATCAATTTCTTCTTTTGGACACTGTTTCATAACAAAATCCTGACTGGAGAAAACCTGTGCAGAAGGAACATAGCAGGTCCTCATCGATGTTCTCTTTGCAAAAACACATTGGAAACCTCAGAACACATGTTTATCGATTGTGAGTATGCGAAGAAGGCTTGGTCTATCTTCTTGACCGGACTGAATGTGAGACCCCCAACACAATGTTCGATTGCAGATATGTTCTCCACTTGGAAATCTAGTTATCCTCACAATATTCCTGGCAAATCTCTATGGTACAAGGTGTGGATTGCTGGCCCAAAATATGTATGCTGGAAGTTATGGCTATCCCGAAACGAAATCATCTTCAACCAAAATTAAATCCATGTGGAAAAAGTGGCAGACCAGGCAAAGAAACTCCTTTTAGAAACTTTGAACCATTCTTCAGTCAAAGATGATAATCCCCTCCGAATAGAAGAAAGGGCATGGCTGGATGACTTCTCTTGCAAGACCAGACCTCTAGCAATCACACGGCCAATTCATAAGGAAAGATGGCAAATTCGAGATCCCGTGGACAGATTTCAGTAGTGGTGGAAATCCCAAGGCAAGTGCACTATCTTCTTCGATGGTGCCTCAAAAGGCAATCCAGGTAGGTCAGGAGCAAGAGGGGTAATCTTCTATCCGAACGGGGAAAAATATTACTTTAATTGGGGACTTGGACTGAAAACCAACAACCAGGCTGAAGCACTAAGTCTTTTAAAAGCTTGCCAATTAGCCAAAAAGGAAAATCCAAGCGAAATCCTAAGCTTTGGAGATTCAGAATTATTAATAAAGTCATTAATAAGCAAGAAAGGGCTCAAGGATCCAGTGCTAAACAAACAACTTTCAAGAGTGAGCAGAATTCTGAAGGACTTCTCCTCGGTTCAAATTTTCCACATACTCAAAGAATTAAACAAGGAAGCGAGCAAATTGGCAAACATAGGATGTACTCTACAAAATGGAATGATCAGCATAAATGCAGGTGCTTTGAAAATGACAATTATTCCCTAACCGGGAAAGGAGCTCATGTAAAATCTTCGAATTGTAATGGTTGATTAGGCTTTGCCCAACCTGAATTTTATCAATAAAGCACAACCGTTTTAGTTAAAAAAATGATTTTAAATGGAGATAAAATGAATTAATGTGGGTCTGGTTGAGTATAAATCATCTAGTTGTATGAGGATTTATTGATTTGGAGGTGATTGGAATTTTAATTAAGTGGTTTGGAAAAGGAAATGATTTATAATACAGTTTTAGGATTATTTAAAAATTGTTTATATAATTTAAATATATAATATTATGATAATTACCATATATATATATATATATATATATTATATATATATATATATATATATTATAATGATTTTATATTATCAAAATCAACTCAAAGATACATGGTTGTTACATCCAATTGAGGGTTTCTCTAAAGTCTCCTAGAGATACAAGGGTATCCATAGTTCATAAGTTTTTTTATTAACCCAAAATACAAAATGAGCCTTACAATTGTTGATTTTCTTAGTGCAATTAGGGTTAACACAATATTTCTAAAATTCCGATAATTACTTTTGATGTAGATCTTATTTTAACTTATTCCAATATATCATTAATAAATTATACTTCATAAATTCAACCATAAATAACAATGGAACAATAGAGATCACAACACACAAAAGAAGAAAAGATTTACCTTGGGAAAACCCACCAAGGGGAAAAGCCCAACAACCTTTTCTAGCATAGAAATTATTCTTTTTGAATGAGAGATACACCTATACCTATGGTCAAACTTGGTATTTTCCTCCAAGTCAAGTCATCCAATCTAATCCCGCACTTTTCTCTGCTTGTCTAACTCATAATTTCAACCCTCCTACAATAGCCAGCTGCCCCAGTTTCCCAAAAATTTTGCTCCCCTGCAACACTTGCCCCAGAAAAATGTGAACCATAGAGAGATATCAATCCACACATGTGAGTTTCTAGAGAGAGAGAAGGGAAAAATTTTGGCCTCCCTCTTCATCTTATTTCGTCCTTGTTGTCCTTTGCTTGCTTGCCCAAAAATTATCTTGTGTGAGAGAATGTGAATGCCTAAATGGAGGAGGTCGAGTTTCCTTTATATAGTAGTATGTCATGGGTGGATGTACATGTCTCTTGGCTAGGGCTGACTTGACTTAGAGGGAAGCAAACTTGTCAACTTTTGGAGCCAAAATTTTCATTTTTATCTTTTAAAAGTCACAATGGGTCTTTGACTCAAAGTAAAATTTCCTTTCACTCAAGAATTTATAAATATGCTTTACAATGATCAATACAATTACATCAAGTGACCAAATGTACATTATGAAGTTTGACTATAGTTACAAATTCAACAAAAACCTAACCACAAAATACAAAAATGCCCTTCGTACCTTTATTATTATTATTATTATTATCATTATCATTTTTTTATTTTTTAAAATATATTATACTAAATACAATGTTTATCCTTCTATTAGGTTTTGCATTTTTCCTTTAAATATCTAAAGATATTAAATTCATTGAGAAAGTACCTCTCCTTCCATTACTTTTGTGTTTCATCTTTTAATTTTGTATGCTAAACTTATAGGGGCCAACCGACACTCTAGATATCATAACTACCATTATATTCATTTCGTCAATTGTCCATCGAGTTTAAGTGTCTTCTCACATTTTTTAATGATATTTACATTAAGAAATAAAACTATAATTATATAAAATACAAATAAATTTCGTAAGATTTTAAAATTTTAATCATAAACGTGGCGTCTTCATTATCAATGAAATTTACAATGCATAAGGGTTCAATCAACAATCCATTGAGGACAGAACGCAATCCCAACTATCACTATCAACATCTCAAAAATTTATAAATATTGGTGTTATGATGCTATTGGTGTTCATGTCATTCCCTGGAACTACTGCAACTTTTAATAACATGTATCATCCCCTAGGCGATGTTATCTTTGGATTGATTTTGTTTTGAGTGGACACACAATAGAGGAAGATGATCAATTACCATCATCCATGGAAGGGGGTAAGGGTAAAATACAGGGACTTGGAGGCTTTATTCTCAATCTACAATGTAATTAAATTTGATGCCACTGGAACGTTGTTGAACTAGGCCACTAAAAACTCAAACAACGTATACTTTTGGAATGGTATTTCGTGCAGACAACACACAGGAAGAGTAGTTTCCATAATTTTCCTCAATTGTAGGGTTGTAAGGTACCATATTTCCATCTCTTGGTAACCTCTCATTATTGCGCACTTTGAATTTTTTAGATAATATTTGATAAAAATAAACTCATTTGAATTTAGAAAGCTTAAAGAACTACTAGAATATTACTTGTCTTCTCCTTTATTTTGCAATGAGGTTTAATCCAAAAGCTTTGTCTAATTGTACACACCTTAAATGGATCCAATTTCCATGTAACTTTTGAGAGGGACCATCCAACAAGAATTCGGTCATGGAGAAAGACCACTACACTTCATGCCTATGGCTAGTCTAATATTTATGCCATTTCACTTTGAAATGAAATCACCATCAAATATTTTTCTCTGTGTACCTGTTCAAATTTTTCAACGATGGTTATTACATAAAATGATAGATACTTAAGTAACTAGTCCAGAGTAATTGTTTAGGAAGAGGCACATGTGTTTTCCTTTTTAGATAAATTCAATAACAACGGGCTCTTAAGGGTTCCCATGATATCATTAAGCAAGTATAATCTATTCATTCCACCAATTGTTTCAAATATTTGTGATTGCAAATTCTAAGGACATATCATGGTGGATTTATTGTTAGACAAAATCAACACCATAACAAACAAGCTTAAAAAATCCTTTTAGATGAACACATGAACGCCCACGTAATTATTATAATAAGTAACTTAATAAGATGTGTGATTAAATGACAAATACAAAAATATATGAACAATTGAGAGAGAAAACCCACTACACAATTTAAAATTCAAAATCACAATCATTGCATTTTCTATTAAATCCAAAAACATGATAGATTTAGCCCAATATTCTGGCACTAGTGACCAAGAATTGATTACACTAATGAAGACTACTATAGAAGCTATAAAAGTTGTGTCCATATTCCCATTGAGAAACACATTGGATACAATTTATTGAGGAATAATGAATAGAGAAAACTAACAGATGCTAGAAAGCCTCTATCTAGATTGTCATTGAGTATTAGCTGAGTTATTCACGATTTTTCTATGTGCGGACTTCTTCTAGCACACCTAGGCAATGGAAATTGTAATAGATCTGCCCAGAAAATCAACTTAATGCAGCCAGAGGAAATTTACTTCTAGGATTCCCTGGAAAAATTATAAAAACTCAGGCCATCACTTGCCCAATAAAAACGCATAGAAAACATGCAATTTAAGTATGCTTCTTAGGATCACAAGGAATTTAACCAACCCCCAAACACATCATAATTATGCATTCCATGCAAATCACAAAAACTCACATACATGGAGCATATAATGGAACATAAAAACAATGCTTGTAGCAAGCCTTTCACATCAAAATATAAATAAATAACACAGAGACTGACTCTCTCCTCAAAGTTGTAAATCACTGAGATACAAGCTCTCAATGTTTGTCTGAAGCTAACCTTTCCACAAAAAATTAATTAGGGAGTCAACATTCCACTTTCACATTGGAATGCACATTCCTCAATAACAACATAGGCATTTAACCCACACATTAAACATGCTTGTATCATTCAAATGCAAAAAATATAATTAATACTTATCTTATATAGAAAAATAAACTAGCAATTGAGATTGAGACTGCAACTCTCCACCCAACCTTAGATGAGATACAAACAAGTATTTCTTGCAGTTGTCACCCTCAAGCAGAATTCAAAACTCGAGGAAGAGTGATTTATGAGGAATAAACTGATATTTTCAGTTGAAAGGGTGTCTCAAGGCTACACCACCTTGACCAACCAGCTATTTAAACAGACAAATTATAGATAGTGGATCTTCACTTGCATACAATCAATGTCAAGGTATGAACTAATCTATTATCATTAACTAAAATAGGGCATATAGAGGCTACACAACATCCACCCACCAGCTATTCAAGCAACTAAAAACAAAATGGCACCAACGCGGGGATTCTTCACAACATAGAGAGTTACAACTCAACTTCAAGGGAGGAGATTCCGCTCTTTAAATGGGAAGGCTTATCAACTGGAAATAGTGCCATGCAGTACAAAGGTCACCCTTCCAAGTAGTTCATAAGTGAAAGAAAGAACCATTGTTCCCAACCTAAGGCCACACCTGATGTTTCATTAACCCCACAAGTACCAGAGTGCCTCTTTCTCTCCTTACCGGTAGGTTCTTCAGCCTTAAGGAAATCCACTGCTTACCAGTGGGTTCTTCAGCCTTAAGGAAATCCACTGCTCTATGATATTCACCCTCAAAGCACTCTTGGGTTCCTCAACCGGTTACCAAAAGAGTTTTGTCCTACACATATTGATTTTCATAACATTCCTCTCATGAAGTTCCTCTTTCTTAATCTCGCGATGCCTTCTTCTTCCTGCTTCCGCTTTGCGTGAGTGAATGATTCATGAATCCTCATCCACTCCAAGACATCTTGACCTCCACTTCCATTTGTTACCATGGACCAACCATCTGCTTTCTTTCATGGTCTACGTGGACCAATTCCTTGGACAATGCAACCCACTCCACCCATTAATTATTTTTTCCATTCTTACTTGTAGTTTTTCCCAATAGGAACATGAGAATCTCCTTTTCCAGTTGAATTAAAAAAAATCAATGCATTAAAATCATATCAGTGAGTCTCTATGATTAACATTTAAAAAACCAAGTTTCTCAAGCAATCTCCATCCCCAAGCTCTAACATTTGTGCCCCTTTCTCTCAACCATTTAATTGTGCTTAAATAATTACAAGGAAATATTTACAATGTTTACAAGAGGTAATTTCTAAAATGGGTGCGTTACAATTATCATTTGACCCTACTCCACACCATCCATAATTTATGATATCACAAAGGTCCCTACGGGAAAATCCAAGGGAAATTTGGATAAACCATCTGTTATGGTATTAAGTTCATGGAGCACATGTGAATTAGTGTCATTCAAAGGAAGGAATTTCTGATTTTATGTCTTGTAGGACTAGTTACAAATATATGTTTTCAACATATAGTTCATTATTGGCCCTGCCAATAACCAGTTTGGAGTCCCCAACACTTCAAGTTTTATTAACACTTTTAAGTGAAGTGATTTCGAACAAGTTTCACAAAGCTCTAAATTCTTCTCTATTATTTGATTCATGCCTAAGAGCATATTTGACTTGAAAGGAGAGAGACTAAGAAATACAAAGAACTACTTTGACCGAAGATCTTTAAAGATGTCCCTATGGAGCTCCCTTGAAAAATCCCCCAAGCAATTCCATGATTGAGAGGTGACATTAGCAACAATTTCCTTTTTTGAGACTTCGATTCAACTTTCAATTCATTGCATAATTCTACAATTAGACATATAGTGATCTCAATTAGAATGTCGTGAGAAAAAAATGTAAAAATTCCTAGTCTACCATATATTGTTTATAAATATACATGGAAATCCTTCAAAAGAAGTAGTGGCCCAATTTTCTTTCCATGATTCTAGCCATTTTGCCAACCCAGATTTTATCCAAGAGGCATTGATGTCTAGCTTTTCCATCACCTTTCCACATACCTATAATGTATATGGACAAAGAATAAAGAGATGTCAAACATTTTCTTCTGAAGCTTTGCACAATGTATAACAATTAGGGTGTACCTATCCCGTTTTTTACCCATTGTCCCATATGAGCAGCTTATTATTTATGGCTAGCCAAAAAATGATTTTGCATTTAAGGGGAGAGTAGAACTCCCAAAATGGGCTCCACAACCATATTTTTACACATGTGGTTAGTGATTTATAAAAAAAAAAACCAAAATTTTGTTGTGAAGTCTCGATTGCAGGGAATATTTGACCAAATTAGACCATCCTTTATATCATTTCTTATTCTTATGAAATTTGAGACCATAGGCCTTGTATATGATTCCCATTCCGCCTTTTCCTAATGAGTTAGGCCTAGAAACGTGACAGATTCCATCTAACATAACCCCATTCTTGTGGATTTTGTGCCCTTGTATCAGCTAAGACATAACAACCTTTTCAATGAAGGTAATCAATAAGGACATTTGATAGTATGAAATATTCCCCTTACCCCAAGCCAAGGGCCCAAACCGAACTTTACCTTTAATCCATTTCCAATGTGCCAAACAGTTAAATCTCCAATGAGAGGATAAACAAGAAAAGGAGTTTTCCAAACATTGGATCCCTTTGACGATTTTTTAGGATGTCTCAACCAGTGTTCAAAGGATAAGGCAAGAAGATATTTTTCTTTGAGAACCCTTTCCCATAGTGAAGTATTGTGCTCCAAATGCCAAAAACTACATGTGTCCAAGGCTTTGCTAAAAAGAAATATGTTTTGAAACCCCAGCCTCCCAATTTCTTTGGGATGACAATTTTGTTCCATTTGATGAGAGGAATGCCACTAGATTGTCTTGAAATTTCCCACATGAAGTGAAATCAATTTTTGCAGATTTTTGAAAGAATTCCTTTGGGGACATAGGGAATCAAACACCAATACACTAGAATACTTTTGAGGACCTCCTTGAGGAGGATCACTTTACCTCCACTAGATAAAAACATGTTTACTCAAATGATTTGGATTGGATCACTATATTATTTTTCATCCATCTTGATGCTTTTGGAGTGGGAAACTTGGAGGAATAAGTTCATAAAACCATTTTTATTGAGGTGTCTCAATTTAGCGAATCAGATCTAAAACCTTCCAAAAATAATTTGAAGAATCAAACAACCTTTTTGAAAATAAAACATTACCACTTACCCATGACTCCTCTTAACACTATTCTACATAAAAATACACATACAAGCTCACATACACATATTTTCAAAATAATTAGTTTAATTTAAATCTTTAAAAAAAAATTATCAAAAAATTATTTCTTCATTGTTAAATAGAGATCAATGAGTAAAATAAGTCCAATAGAGTTATTACAGGGGCCTATACTCTCGTAGAAAATCACATGGTTGTTAAACAAATATACAGGAAATAAAGAACTTTTTCTCTTAACAAAATGATTAACAAAACATAAATTTTAAGTTTATGTGGGTCATATTCATCCATTACTTCATTTAATTCAAATAAGTGCGCTAATAATATTATTATATATGGCATTCATATTACTATATTTTAATAGAATAAATTTTTTAATATAAATTATAATAGATTAATACTAAAAATATTGAAAATATTTGCATTTCATGGTTTTTAAAAATATTAATATTATCATATATTAAAATATTGATATATAATTATTTTAAATTATTTTATATAAATATTTTGGAAAATAATTATAATTATTTTTTACCATATTTTTTTAAAAATTTATAATATAAAATAAAAAATTATATTTTAAATTAATTAATTGAATATGATTTAGTAATATGAGACATATGATGAAGCAAGTGCAAGTGTATTATGGATGTGATCTCTAATAAAATTGAGATTTTTGTTAAAAGTAGTTATTTTTTTTCCCTTTTAATTGAATTGATTATTAAAAATAATATGGATTAATGTCTAATTTAAAGTAGAGATTTTTTGTTAAAAGTAGTTATTTTTTTCCCTTTTAATTGAATTGATTATTAAAAATAAAAAATTCATATGAACATGTGCCGTATGAATATGAGTGTTGGTTTTGGATATGTGGTATTAGTAAGTCATGGTATTGGCCTAGAGTGTCATAAAAAATACTATTTATAAGTTACGAATATCCATGGTAATTGTGGAGTGAGTCTACATGGCTAAAAATCTTGTTACATGTTTTTTTTTCAACTCCTAGATTAAATCTATAACAATAACAATTGCATTGAGAGATGTGTGATTCAGTTTGTGCTCAAAGTGGAGTTAACACTTGTCCCTCTTAAAGTAAAAGTAAAATATTCTCTAAATATGAATGCTTCATTAGTTTTAATTAAAAACATCATAGAACATCAATAGTTCCAACCTCACTAAGGATATTCGATTATTAATATTACAACCTAATGTAGTAAAAATATTTCACTCACTCTTACTCATTAATGAAACATTTCTATGTCCATGTCATTTAATATAATTTCATATGAACTTTAAAAATTGATAAATTAATCAAGAAGTAAAAGAAAGTGTGAGGAAGGAGTTTAAGCCTTATACTCTTGAAAAATATTTCAAGACAAAATTAATTAAACTATTTGAAGATTTATGTTAACTAAAATATGTCAATATCCACTTTCTGTATGTCTATAGATAAAAATAAAATGTTAAAAGAAAATGTTTTAATATTGTATATAATAAAATATTCAATATCCAAAAAAAATAATTGAAAATAAAAAATATGAAGTACTTCTTAATAAGAATAAGGAGAATTCATTCCATTCTTGATATAAAATTAATGTGGCATTTAAAAATATTCATAATAATAAAAAAAATCAATTTGGCACAATAAAATATCTTAATATACACATTACTATTGATATTAAAATATACGAAAACAAAAAAAAATTAGGTAAATATTTAATATCAATTATGTATGTATAAATATTGTTAGAAATTTAAGTAATATCATATAAAGAAGGAATTTCCTTTAATGAAGGAAACTTTGAATAGTCTAACTATTTATATTCGAGTTTTTAAGTTTTTTTGTCAAATATAATAATATATAGATTAAATATAATATAAATATAGACCATACAGATTCATTGAGATTTATCAAAGCATGAAAATGAGACATTATTTTTTTCAAATTTTAAACTCGAACAAATGTTTATACTTGAAAATATTTGATCTTCTAAGCCCATCGTAAATCCATGCTTAAGATGGATCTATATTGATATTTTTCACAATTCTTTAAAAATATTACAATGGGAAAATCTAAAACCATATAAAATAATAATTTATATTTTTAAAAATGAAAAATTGACAAATTATAATATTTCCAAATTTATATAAACTTCCAACTTATTTTATTATATAAATATATTAAATTTAATTATTATAATATAACAAATAATAATTATATTTTGATAAAAATTCTTTTAAATTTTTAATCACAAAACCCAAAATATAAAAGCGTAAGTTATTGAGAATCATGAACTCGAATGCTTGCAATACACTCTCAACTAAAATTTATAGAGTTTAACAAACTCATTTACCCTACAAACGATTTCAGAATGTCAGGAAAGACATTTCGTTGAAGCTAAAGTGTGTGTAGTTGAACATGCTCATCATTTCTGAAAGCAAAACATTGTAAGACACTTTCTTGAAGCTAAAGTGTATGTAGGTATATTTATCTGTTCAGCACCGCTTGATAGAATTTCCGTTTCAAGCCAGTCGCCCTATCTTTATGTATATTGGGAATAAACTAAATCGAGTTGAAAACAGATCATGGTATGATATACTATAAACTCAATACTTGACAGAGAGGTTAATGTGGGAGGAGAAGGTAACTCAATACTAGAGAGGTTAATGTGGGAGGAGAAGGTAACTCAATACTTGAAATTTAGTGTGCGTACATCTAGAATCGGTCAAAAATAGAATCCCACCAGTAATGAGCGTCCAAGAGAATCATCCCCAGAAAGAAGCTTGTTATTTCACAAAAAAATGTGTGACCTAGAATTAACTATAAGTAAACGTACACACATGTTCAGGGAATCAATGAACAATACAAATTCACATGTAACGCATAACCAAGGAAACCATTCACAAATAATTATATCGTTTCAGTGTTACCAAAGAATAACAATAATACGACACAGATGGATATATATGTGTTTGTTGGTGGTAGAGTCCCTCGACATAGAATTCGCTGAGCGAACTTCTCCATCAGTTTTGATCTTCCTGTGGGGCTTATGCTGGTGAAATTGTTTCAGAGACAAATGAAGCACGATATTGGATTCAATAGTTGAATTGAAGTTTCTGTGATATTGGATTATTATCGATTGAGGCTGAAACGGTGGTACTCAGAATTATTTCTTCATGGACCTGCAATATTGGTTTCTTAGCTGGTAAAATGTTCTATACGAGTCAATTCTTATACAACTTAATTCTCCTCCCATTTGAGGTCGATTATCCTAAAGTCTTCTTGAAGGTTTCTTTATCCGGCCAGTCGGAAGTTGGACAAGATGTTCATGGTTCTCCTCCCCCATTGGAGTGGAGGGAATTGACAGGAGATGGAGTCTGAGAAGCGTAGCTTGAGGGCTTTCTTGGTTCCCATTTTGGCATACTGGTTGCCCTGATTCGCACATACACTTTGCTTAACCATCCCTGCTTCTCATTCATAATGGCGACACCTTGGTTGTTGTACACCTCGGGACTCTCCGTGAAGATGTTGATGCTATAGCGGGATTGATGAGTTAATTTTCTTTCAGTCTAGTCTACTGTGGAAACTATATTTATTTAAGAATAGTAATTTGCCAAAGTGATATTGAGGCCGCTGGAATAAATGCAAAATTCCAATCTGTATATGTAGTTAAGATTCTTCTAACTCGTGAACTCGCATCCACATTCATTTTGTGTAGTCCCATACCTACCTATAACTAGCTTAGTAGTTGATCGCTATTACAAATGCCAAAAACCGCATGCTACCACAACACTCTTTCTTACTCTCCTCTTGCATCCTCCTCAACTTGTACACTTTCTCATCGCGTCTCGTGTTCTGTTATATCCTGCTACTCTATCGCTCCTACTTTTATGTGAAACCATTTCTATCTCCTTTTTTCCATTTCCGTTTCACAAAATGAGATCTTCTACTTGCAATAATTTGAATGAATAAAATCTCTATTGATTCACCTATCATATAAGGAGTACACTCACTGACTACAATTACAATGTGACGTGGTCAAATTGTGCACGCAACTTCATGTTCAAGAAGCAATAAATTGTTTTGGTCCTTGAACATTAATCTACGTATAAAATTTAAATAGAGATAGATGTAAATATAAATACAATGGTTTTTTATAATTTCACTTTATTAATCTCTAAATTGTAAGAAATTTACAATAGCGATTCTGAATACTTTAAAGAATCTAAAAAATGAAACTTTAGATGTCCAGGATTACTTCCAGCTATTGATAACGGTCTTGCTGCAAACCACAGTCCACCTTTTCTTTTCTGAAACAGCATTCCAGCTTCAATCCAATCAAAGGAAAAGAATACAGAAAGTCTGAAGGCACTTCCAAGCTATGATCTCTCAGCTAGATGGTGTAAACAACTGAAGGGGATTGAGATGCTAGCTTGGGGACCAAACAAATGAATTTATAGCCAAACTTCCATCAAGCTTCTAATGGCTATGTGTCAGGTGTTCCACAGATCAAGGTAGAGAACTCCAGATGGAGTAATGGATCACTTCAGAAGCTCCAACCAGAAAATTAATTAACTGCAGTTGATTTCCTTAATTTAAGGAAAATACTGCAGTTGGTTTCCAGAAATTAAGGAAAGACTGCAGTTTAGTTCCATAACTATAGGTTACAATTGGAAAAATTAATGGAGCTTAACATTCTCCCACTTGGTCCATACTTCCAAAATTAATGTCTCAACTTAAAAATCATTGACAATCTGTATTAAGTAATAGATACATGAATCATGGCAATAAGTCCTCTAATGACGAGTATTATCTTCCATGTATTACTATGTATTTATTCTTATTATAATTTATGTGGCAACAATTTCTTAATGAATAAACCTTATGTTTATTCTTGGTCCTTCTTAAATGAATTTTCTCAAATCAACTTAAGGTGCACATAAATATGAGAAAAAACATCACAATAATTAAGAATTTCATTAAAATAACATTGTCCATACAATGAGAAACTACATAATGGAACCAAGTCCCATATTCATTACATGATCCTTGAATTTAAATGGTGGCATGCCCTTAGTCAAAGGATCAGCGATCATCAACTCAGTGCTGACATGCTCAATGACCACTTTCTTTTCTTTAACACGTTCCCTTATAGCTAAATACTTAATGTCGATGTGTTTATTTCGACTCCCACTTTTGTTGTTTTTAGCCATAAAAACAGCAGTTGAATTATCACAATATATTCTCAATGGCTTAGAGATAGAATCCATAATTCTAAGCCCAGAAATGAAACTCTTAAGCCATACACCATGTGTAGTAGCCTCAAAACAGGAGACAAACTCGGCTTCCATGTTGTATTCAGATTCTTGTAGATACACAACATAATCACTAGAAATTGCTGATCTCTATGGCCTAGTAGATCTTCTTAATGTTGTACCATCATCTTCCTGAGAAGTATGTGGTTCAACTTTTTGTTCAAAAGTTCTTGGCAACTCTTGAACTCCTTGATCTACTGGAATATCGTCAGCAGCTTGTGAAACTTCAACGATTGGTTGTTCAACACCAGTTTGTACTTGAGGGGTGCTATGAACAATAATCAATCTATCACTTGAAGTGGAAGGTTGAGATTCTGAATGATCCTTCTCAGAAACTATGTT
>APFE031672851.1:0-15511 GCA_000404065.3 Pinus taeda | reverse complement strand
CCATTGATACCATACAAACTGATTTGGTTCCGAATATAAAGTTTCCATACGTACCTTTTGTGTGTTTTGCACATTATTGAGATCGAAAAATTGCTCCATCTGTAATATCCATGTTGCGGGATCCTTGCCATCAAACTTCCTCATATCGATTATTGGAATATGGTGGGTCTTCGATCCAACATTAGAGTCTATGGAATCATGATTAACATTTCTTTTGTTCTCATCATGAGTTTCCTTTACTACCCTTTCATCCTTAGTGACCCTTTCTTGTAGCAACTTATTCATATTTATCTTCAATTCTTCCATGTCTGTCTTCAAATCTATCTTCAAATCATCCATCTTGGCTTCCACGTCATTCATCTTAGCTTCTACACTTTTCTTTAAACAATCCATCTTAGATTTTGTTCCTTTTTGTGCAAGTGACACTTGTTGCACTTGGTCTCGTAATTTTGATATATCATGTTGCATTTCTTCCTCTTCTTCATGAGTCATGCTAGAGCTTTCAGGTCGCCTACTAGGTGTTTTCATTTTCCTTCTTCGGGCATCAATTACTGATAATAATGCTTCACTATGCCCTTTGAATTCCTTCAAAATAAATTTTCAAACCAAGCTCAACCAAACATTTTAAAAAATATACACACCTTTTTTCACCTTGTAGGAGCTTGATATTGCCTCTGATGTATCTCTGTAATTTTGGATCATCCAGTTTTGAAATTACGACTTGCGGTAGCCCTCTGTGTCCTCTTTCCAATGCCACTATTCTGACCCCAATTGGATTCTCCAATGAAGAGTTATGCCAAATCTCCCACAATGACCTGATTATAGACTAATTCAGTAGAGCGAACTTGTACGATGTTCCACGAGTCACTATTGTGACTTCTAGCTCTGAAAAATATATAGAAGAAACTAAGTCTGTCCTCTTTCTGTACCTTTTTACGAATTTTCAATCCAATGCTCAGAGAAAAAGTTATGACGATTTTCCCGAGGTCACCTGTTTGGAATGTAATTCAGAACTCTGCAAAAATACCAACTTCCTCAGATCATATCTCCGCAATTATAGCGCAAAATGCTCTGAAATTCAGACCTGATATTTATCGCGATGTCTTCTCAAATGGGTTTTATTTTCAACTTCTAAAACATCGCAGAAAAAAAAGTTATAGCAAAAATGCCACGATGACCTGTTTGGAGCAGCGAAACACTATAATCCAAAGCTCTGATACCAAATGTTATGAAACCAGCTCAAGAAAAGATAGAAAAGATAGATCAACGCCTTAGAATTCAGCCTCTTCAAGGGGAAACCTCCTTTACATTACATAAATGAACAATTCTTGGATGATACAAATGAAAAGACCTCCTTTCTATATATAGGAGTCTAAGGGGTCATAACACAATCAGAGCCTACATAACAATAATAATGTAAGGGCACAATAATAATAATAGTGGGCTTCTATGGGGCACAATAGGGGCACAAAAATATTAATAAGGGGTACAACTACAATAGTAATGGGGTAATCAGTAGTATTATGGGGACCCAACATGAAGTATGCAACTTTGGAGTTGATATCGTGGGTTAGTTGGGTTTATATATTTCCTATATTCATGCATTTTTACATGTCTTCATATATTTTTGTGTTTATCTATTGTGTTCTTACATCCCTCAGATCCACGTTCCTGACATCAATAATAGACTTATCATAAAAAAGTATCTAAGGTATCCATTCAAAATGGAAGTAGTAAGACATTTAGAGCTAGTGTCTTCTCGAGAAGTTATAGATTAGTAGGTTGAATGGAAACACAGTTAAAGGACGGAGAAAAAGAGAAAGCTCACTACCTCTTTATGTTTTGAGTTAGAAAACACAATACCACTATTTTAAAAAGTGCACAACATTCAAATTGAAACATAAACTTATCATAATCATACTAAATTATTCAAATAAAAAATATCATACTGATCCGAATTTAAACAAGAATGCAACAAATTACAAATACAACCATACATAAAGAGATGCAACAGAAATAGTACTTCATTTCATTACTAAAATATACTTATAAACAGAAATGGAAATAAACTAGCTTGGGTAATGGTAGCTTATCTCTTAGAAGAGATGTGGTGGCTACATGCATCTGAACTGTTTTACAATGAAGCTCGAGGGCCTATTTATTGTTAATAAACAATGGAAAACTCTAAACGTCAAAAAACCTAACCCTAGGAGATGAAGCACCAAAACTATGGGCCCAGTTTTGGGTAAATTGGTACATCAACTTCCCGAGGTCGTAAATTTGGCATATGATCTCTGTTTGACCCGCACAATACTAAGTTAGAAAGATCTATCCGAGGACTACAACTTTGGGAAGAGCAACTTCGGTCCATGGACCCATGTTTCTCCCAGTTTTCCCCAAAAACGTCATTTAGGGCCTCAAAACAACTCCAAAAGTTCACAACCCGAAAAACTACTAAAAATAGTAAATTGTGCTACAATTAAGGAAACTGAAAAAATGAAAGATTCAATGGTGGGGGTCCAAATGGAATTGGAGGATGGCCACCATTATCCACTTGGGTCATTCCTCCCCCCTTAGGAAGCAATGGTCCCCATTGCATTGAGTTCCTCCATGAGATGAGGAGAATTCTGTTGAACTTGGTCCCTAGTGAGCCACTTGCCCTAGTGAAGGAGTTGGCCTGCTTTGACAACTTGATACAGTTGGATCTTCTACTAGCGAGTGTGCATGATATGTGTGTCCATGATCTGATCAATTGCAGCTTGTTCCATGCCATCTGGATTTAACTCTGTGGGTGTGAGCTATTTTTCATTGTCAGATGTGTCTAGTAATGGAGGAAAGTATGGCCAAAGGTTGTCCACATTGAACACTGGGTGTAGGCCAAGGAATAGGGAATTGTTGAGCTCAAATGCATTGTCTCCCATAACCTAGGTAATGGTGTAAGGACCATATCGGAGTGGTTTGAGTTTCCGATAAGCTCCGATAAGGCATTCCTTTTGTAAATGCAATCAGACTTTGTTTCCCACCTGAAACTTGTGTGGCACCTGATGTTGATCATATCGTTGCTTGTACTTGGCATTTGATTTCTCCAGAATGTCATGGACTTGCTGGTGAATATGTTGGATGTGCTCAATGAAGTTGTTCTCCTTATTTGTTTCGGACTGGAAATGAGATGAATGTACCTGAGTAGCTGCAAATTGCATGACCACATCAATGGGACATAGTGGTTGGAATCCCAAGCCCACCTGAAAAGGGTTGTGGCTAGTCGAGCCATGGAGAGCCCGGTTACAGCTGTGCTGAACATAGGGGAGGATCTCATCCCATGTGTGTGGATGCTTTGAGTTGTAATGCATAGAATGTGTACGATCACCTTGTTAACAACCTCTGTCTGGCCATCATTTTGGGGATGGATGGCTGTGGACTTAGTGAGTTTGGCGTCCAGCATCGACCAGAGATTGGACCAAGATGTACTAAGGAACCTGTTGTCCCAATCTGAGATGATAGACTGTGGGATCCCAATGTGTACCCACACTCATTCAAATAAGAGTTTAATAATGGCTTCTACTATGATATTCTTCTTGTGGGCCACTATAATGGCCATCTTTGAGAACCTGTCGATGACCACAAAAACACACTCATTTCCATGCTTAGTAGAAGGAAGGCATGACATGTAATCCATGGAGATGGATTCCCAAGGTCGACTAGGGGTAGGCAGAGGGGTATAGATGCCTTGCTTCTTGATGGTTGGTTTGGCAATGGCATAGGCAATGCATGATCTAATGTACTTCCAGACATCCTGTTGAAGATTCAGCCAATAGAAATACTTATGCAGTACTACCACCATTTTCTCGACCCCAAAATGCCTAGCAGCCCGACAGTAGTGTGCTTCCCGAATCATCTTGGTGCGCTCGCTTGAAGGAACACAAAGGTGACCCAGGTGGCATAACAGGGCATCCTGAAGGTGAAAATCTGGAACATGTTGACCCTCCAAGAGTGTCTGGTATGTGTGGTCGAATTCTTGGTCGCTTTTGTAGAGAAGTGGACAATCATAAGTCTCGTGCCCACAAGAGTTGAGCATGGTGGTTAACGCCATGATCGGTGGTCGACTGAGGCAATCTGCAACATTATTGGTGCTTCCCTTCTTATACTTGATATTCAAATGGAATTGTTACAGGTATGTGAACCACTTGTGATGGCAATCATTCTGCAATTTTCCTTGCGTTTGTATGAACTGCAGGGACCGATGATCTGTGTGGATGACCATTTCCTTCCCCAAAATGCAATGCTCCATTATTGGCAGGCCTGCATAATGGAATACATCTCTTTGTCATAAGTGGGATATGTTCAGACTGTGTCTGAAAGTGTCTTATTTTGATATGACATTGGATGCCTGTGTTAATTAAGGACTACCCCAATAGCATAGTCAAAGGCATCTGTCTCGACCTCAAATGGTTGTTCCAAGTCAGGTAATGCGAGCATTGGTATCGAGCAGAGGCGATGTTTCAACTCTGTGAATTCCTTCTGTTGAGATTGAGACCAAAATAATTTTTCTTTCGCTCCTCCCTTGGTGACTTCGATCATGGCTGGATCTGCATACACCCCCCGTTCATCAATAATGTATCCCAGATACTAAACCTAGGTCATGCCAAAAGTGCATTTCTCCAAATTGGCACATGACTTGTGTTTCCACAGTGTTTGGAGAACCTGTCGGATGTGGTGGAGGTGTTCTTCCCAACTATGGCTAAAGATCAAGAGGTCATCCAAGTATACCACTACAAATGAGTTGGTGAATGGCTGCAAGATGTAATCCATTAGCCTCATGAAGGTTGTAGGAGCATTTGTCAACTCGAAAGGAATAACCAACCATTCGAAAAGGCCCTCCTTAGCTTTGAAGGTAGTCTTCCAAAAATCGGAGGGTTTAATTGGTGCCTGGTGATATCCTGACTTCAAATTGATCTTGCTAAAATATTCCCCCCCCTTCAGTTGGTCCAAGAGGTCATTAATCCGTGGGATCGGGTACCTATTACGGACAATGATCTTGTTCAACGCTTGATAGTCAATACAGACTCTCCAAGTCCCATCCTTCTTCTGTACCAACATGATCGGGCTCCCACAAGGTGATGAAATCATATAGATGTGACCTTTTCGCAACAACTCCTGAATCTTCCTCCTGATTTCATCATTCTCTTTAACGGAATGCCAATAAATTAGTCCATTGGGCAGCGATACACTTGGGGTCAGATCGATGGAGTGCTTGACCTGATAGTGCAGAGGAACCCCTGCAGGGGAGGTGAAGATGTCCTCGTACTCCTCCACGACCTTGTCTATCTATATTTGTCATGCGGAGGGACCCTATCTCAAGGTCATGAACATTGGCTTCTTCTTCTTTTGAGGATGTATCATCAGGAAAACAAATTTCCCGGTTTGGAAATGAGCTTATTGCATTGTTTGGCAGTAACCAAGGAGATGGCAGTAGGTGGTGCTACCTCCGATATCCTGTAAAACTTATTTCCCAAAGTAACAATAACAGCACGAGGCCTTGATCCATACACAACATGTCACTTCCACAAGTATGATTGGCCTAATAATACATCACAAACATCAAGGGGAGAAACATCACACAATACCTCATCCGTGAAGGGCTTCATGTTGTATGGAAGGTGACACTATTGGCTCACGTGAAGATCCTGTCATTGGTGAAGCCACCTGATGGTGTACGGTTGAGGATGTGTTGTGGTCGGTAAGCCCAAGCGCTTCACGACCTCTATCGAAATGAGGTTCTTTTGGCTCCCACTGTCGAAAATGAATTGTAGCAGGGAGCCCTTTACCCACATCTGGGAGTGGAAGAGGCACTCCTCCTCCTCTGGATCTTTGGGTTCCTCCTTCTGGAACTTCGTGGTGGCAACGATGGCATTGGGCTCCACATCGATAATCTGATTCCCTTTTTCATTCCCCTTGTCGTGTTCTAACTCAGAGTCAGAACATGCATCTGATTCTGAAACCTTTAGCTTGGCCACTAATGACTTGTGTGGCCCGACATTCACTTGTGTTGTGGGTGGAGCTCTTATGGAACTCACACCACTTTCCCGTGTTCTTTTTTGGCTTCGCAAAGCTGTTCTTTGCTTGCAGCTTTAGCGGGTTGTTTTGGGTCGACCTGTCTTGGCTTTGTCCTTTGTGTTATGGTTTGGGGGCACCTTTCTATTGCTTCAAATTCGCAGATCCAAAGTCTCGCTTCTTCTATTTAAACTTTTGCTCGATCCTGACGGCATATCGGTATGTCGTGCCGAGCGAGGAGATGTTTAGGAATTCTATTTCATCCTGGATTTATTTGTGCTCACAACTACGGTATTAGAGTACCAAATGCTACTCTAAATCCTTGATACCCAACTTTGTGCAAAGGGTATGGAAAATATTAGTAAATTGTAACACATCTTGGTCCCTTCCCTACCGCAACGTGGTCCACTTTATGTATTGATCCTCATAGCTTATGACAAGGTAGTACTACTTTTTGATGGAAGCCCAGAATGAATTCCAAGTGGGTGCGGTTGAAAATAGTGAGGCCATACTTTCATCGTTCTACTCGCAGTAGGTTTCCCACCAGTCCTTGATGTCGGGGGCAGATTTGAGAAGAGCGAAAGTATTTTTTCCCTGTCGGAAAAATCATGAATAGAAAAATACCCTTCTATCAAATTTGACCATTTATCTATGGTATTTGCATCTTTCTAACCCTCAAATATGGGAATGTCAAAGTTAACTGGTACCTTAAAGGGTGTGGCATTTCCATAGTAGCTGCTGGAAGTAGATGTGTCGCCCTTAGGTAGCCACTGAAGGTTCTGGGAAAAGTTGTCCATCATTGTGTTCCTATGTCGCTCGAGGGCCTCTTCGAACAAGATTTTGATAGGATCTCCTACCCCCTCATCTTCATTTTTGTCTGCCATGGGAGGCCGTCGAGATTTGCGAGGCTGGCCTTGCAAAGGTTCGACCAGTTGAAGCCCTAACTCCTTATTTCATGACCTCGTTGGGCACATGTAAAGAAAGACAAAGAAAGAGTAGACCGTTATGATACCACTAATCCAGATTTAAACAGGAATGCAAAAAATTACAGATATAACCATACATACAGAGATGCATCAGAAATAATACTTCATTTCGTTACTGTAAAATATTGAAATATGCTTACAAACAAAACTGGAAATAAACTATCTAGTGTGATGGTAGCTTATCTATGAGAAGAGATGTGATGGCTACATGCCTCTGAACTGTCTTACAATGAGGCTCGAAGGCCTATTCATTGTTAAGAAACAATGGAAAACCCTAAACATCCAAAAACCTAACCCTAGGAGATGAAGCGCCAAACTATGGGCCCCGTTTTGGGTAAATTGGTACATCCCGGGGTCGTAACTTTGGCAAATGATCTATGTTTGATGCGCACAATACCAAGTTAGAAAGATCTATCCGAGGACTACAGCTTTTAGAAGGGAAACATCAGCCCATGGCCCCATTTTCTCCCATTTTTCCCCGAAAATGTCGTTTAGGGCCTCAAAATGACTCCAAAAGTTTGAGACCCAAAAAACAACTAAAAATAGTAAATTGTGCTACAATTAAGGAAATCGAAAAACTAAAAGAGACAATGGTGGGGGTCCAAATGGAATTGGCGGGTTGCCACCAATATCCACCTGGATCATTCCTCCCCCCTCAGGAAGCAATAGTCCCCATTGCATCGAGTTCCTCCATGAGACGCAAAAACTTCTGTTGAACTTGGTCCCTAGCGAGGCACTTGCCCTAATGAAGGAGTTGGCCTGTTTTGACAACTCGGTACAGTTGGATCTTCTGCTGGCGAGTGTGCTTGATATGTGTGTCCATGATCCGATCAACTTCGGCTTGTTCCATGCAATATGGATTTAACTTTGTGGGTGTGAGTTGTTCTGCACTATCAGATGTGTCTAGTAATGGTGGAAAGTATGGCCAAAGGCGGTCCACATTGAACACTGGGTGTAGGCCAAGGAATGGGGGAATGCTTATCTCAAATGCATTGTCTCCCATAGCCTTGGTAATGGTGCAAGGAACATATCAGAGTGGTTTGAGTTTCTGATAGGCTCTGGTAAGGCGTTCCTTTTGCAAATGCAACCAGACTTTGTCACCCACCTGAAACTTGTGTGGCACCCAATGTTGATCATGTCACTTCTTGTACTTTCCATTTGATTTCTCTAGAATGTTGTGGACCTACTACCGAATATGTTGGATGTGCTCAATGAAGTTATTGCCTTATTTTTTTAGACTGGACATGAGCTTAATCTATCTAAGTAGCTGCAAATGGCATGACGATATCAATGGGACATAGTGGCTGGAATCCTAGACCCACCTGAAAAAGGTTGTGGCCAGTCGAGCTATGGAGAGCTCGGTTATAGCTGTGCTAAACATAGGGGAGGCTCTCATCTCATGTGCGTGGATGCTTTGAGTTTTACATGCACAGAATGTGTATGATCATCCTGTTGACAACCTCTATCTGACCATCAGTTTGGGGATGGAAGGCCGTGGACTTAGTGAGTTTAGTGTCCAGCATCGACTAGAGATTGGAAAAAAATGTACTGAGAAACCTGTTGTACTGATCTGAGATGATAGAATGTGGGATCCCAATTTGTAACCACACTCGTTCAAAGAAGAGTTTAGCAATGGCTTCTGCGATGATATTCTTCTTATAGGCCGCCATGATGGCCATCTTCGAGAACCTGTCAACGACCACAAAAACACACTTGTTTCCATGCTTAGTAGAAGGAAGGCATGACATTTAATCCATGGAGATGGATTCCCAAGGTCGATTAGGGGTAGGCAGTGGGGTATAGATGCCTTGCTTCTTGATGGTCGGTTTGGCAATGGCACAGACAATGCATGATCTGATCTACTTCCCGATATCCTGTTGAAGATTCGGCCAATAGAAATACTTATGCAGTACTACCATCGTTTTCTCGACCCCGAAATGCCTAGCAGCCCGATTTTAGTGTGCTTCCCGAATCATCTTCGCATGCTCACTTGAGGGAACACAAAGGTGACCCAGGTGGCATAACAGGGCATCCCGGAGGTGAAAATATAGAACATGTTGACCCTCCAAGAGTGTCTGGTATGTGTCGCCGAATTCTAGGTCACTTTTGCAGAGAAGTGACCAATCATAAGTCTCATGCCCACAAGAGTTGAGCACGGTGGTTAACATCATGATCAGTGGTTGACTAAGGCAATCTACAACATTATTGGTGCTTCCCTTCTTATACTTGATATTCAAATGGAACTGTTGCAAGTATGTGGACCACTTGTGATGGCGATCATTCTGCAATTTCCCTTGGGTCTGTATGAACTACAGGGGCCGGTGGTCTATGTGGATGACCGTTTCCTTCCCCAAAATGTAATGCTTCCATTGTCGGCAAGCCTGCACAATGGAATACATCTCTTTGTCATAAGTGGGATATTTCCGGACTGTGTATGAAAGTGTCTCACTATGATATGCCATTGGATGCCCATGTTGAGTAAGGACTGCCCCAATAGCATAGTCAGAGGCATCTGTCTAGACCTCAAGTGGTTGTTGCAAGTCGGGTAATGCAAGCACTGGTGCCGAGCAGAGGCAATGCTTCAACTCTGTGAATGCCTTATGTTGAGATTGAGACCAAAAGAATTTTGCTTTAGCTCCTCCCTTGGTGACTTGACTCAATGGCCAAGTGATATCAGAAAATCCCAACACAAACTTGCGGTAGAAGTTGGCAAGACCCAGAAAGCTGCAGAGCTCTGTCAGAGTGGTTGGAGATGGGCAATCCTAAATGATTTGGATCATGGCTAGATCCACATGCACCCCCCCGTTCATCAATAATGTATCCCAGATACTAAACCTGGGTCATGCCAAAAGTGCATTTCTCCAAATTGGCACATAACTTGTGTTTCCACAGTGTTTGGAGAACCTACCGGATGTGGTGAAGGTGCTTTTCCCAACTCTGGCTGGAGATCATCGAAGTATACCACTACAAATGAGTTGGTGAATGGCCGCAAGATGTCATCCATTAGCCTCATGAAGGTTTCAGGAGCATTCGTCAACCCGAAAGGCATAACCAACCATTCGAAAAGGCCCTCCTTGGCTTTGAAGGTAGTCTTCCACACATCGAAGGGTTCAATTGGTGATTGGCGATATCCTGACTTCAAATCGATCTTGCTGAAATATTTTCCCCCCTTCAGTTGGTCCAGGAGGTCATCAATCTGTGGGATCGGGTACCTATTACAGACAGTGATCTTGTTCAGCACCCGATATTCAATACAAAGTCTCCAAGTCCCATCCTTCTTCTGTACCTACATGATCGGGATCCCATATGGTGATGAAATCAGACGGATGTGACCTTTTTGCAGTAGCTCCTAAATCTTCCTCCTGGTTCCATCATTCTCCAGAATGAAGCACCGATAGATTGTTCCATTGGGCAGTGACGCACTTAGGGTCATATCAATGGCGTGCTTGACCTGACAGTGCAAAGGAGCCCCTACGGGGGAGGTGAAGACGTCCTCGTACTCCTCCATGACCTTGTCCATCTATAGTTCTCATGTGGAGGGGCCCTCTCTAGAGGTCATGGTCACTGTCTTCTTCTTCCCTTGAGGACGTATCAATAGGAAAACAAATTTCTTGGTTTTGGAAATGAGCTTACTGCATTGTTTTGCAGTAACCAAAGAGATGGCAGTAGGCAATGGTACCTCCGGTATCCTGTACAACTTATTTCCAAAAGTAACAATAACACCACGAGGCCTTGATTCATACACAACATGTCGCTTCCACAAGTATGGTTGGCCTAATGATACATCACAAACATCAAGGGCAGAAACGTCACACAATACCTCATCCGTGAAGGGCTTCATGTTGTATGGAAGGCAACACTATTGGCTCACACAAAGATCCCATTCTTGGTGAAGCCACCCAATGGTGTATGGTTGTGGATGTGCTATGGTCGGTAAGCCTAGCCACTTCATGACCTCTGCCGAAATGAGGTTCTTTTGGCTCCTGTTATCAACAATGAACTGTAACGGGGAGCCCTTTACCCACATCTGGAGTGGAAGAGGCACTCCTCCTCCTTTAGATCTTTGGGTTCCTCCTTCTGGATCTTCGTGGTGGCAACAGTGGCATTGGGCTCTGCATCGATAATCTGCTTCCCTTTTTCATTCCCCTTGTCATGTTCTGACTCAAAGTTGGAACATGCATCTGATTCTGAAACATTTAGCTTAACCACCAGTGACTGCTTGGCTCGACACTCACTTGTGTTGTGAGTGGAGCTCTTATGGAACTCACACCACTTTCCCATGTCCTTTTTCGGCTTTGCTACATTGTTCTTTGCTTGCAACTTTGGTGGGTTGTCTTGGGCCGCCCTATCTTGGCTTCCTCCTTTGTTCTGTAGTTTGGGGGCACCTTTCCATTGCTTTGAAATCAAAGATCCAAAGTCTCGCTTCTTCTATTTAAACTTTTGCTCAACCCTAACGACATATTGGTATGTCGTGCCGAGCAAGGAGAAGTTCAGGAATTCTATTAAATTTGTCCTAGTTGTATCTGTGCATGCAGTCGCATTATTTGAGTACCAAATGTTGCTCTGAATCCTTGATACCCAACTTTATGCGAAGGATATGGAAAATATTGGTAAACTCTGACACATCTTGGTCCCTTCCCTGCTGCAGCGTGGTCCACTTTATGTATTGATCCTCATAGCTTTCGACAAGGTTGTACTACTCCTTCATGGCAGCTCGGAATGAATTCCAAGTGGGTGCGGCTGAAAATAGTGAGGTTGTACTTTCATCCTTTTGCTCGCAGTAGGTTTCCCACCAGTCCTTGACGTGGGGGGCGGCTTTGAGAAGGGAAAAAGTAATATTTTCCCGATCGAAAAAATCATGAACAGGAAAATACCCTTCTAGTAGATTTCACCAGTTATCTATAGTGTTTGCATCTATCTGACCCTCAAATATGGGAATGTCAAAGTTAAATTGTACCTTAAAGTGTGTGGTGCTTCCAGAGTAGCTGTTAGAAGTAGATGTGTCACCCTTGGGTAGCCGCTAAAGGATCTAGGAAAAGTTGTCCATCATCACGTTCCTTTGTCGCTCAAGGGCCTCTTCGAGCAACATTTTGATAGGATCTCCTACGCCCTCATCTTTCTTTTCGTCCACCATGGGAGGCCATCGGGATTTTCGAGGCTGGTCTTGCAAAGGTTCGACCAGTTCAACCCCTAACTCCTTATATCCTGACCTCGTTAGGGACATGTAAAGAAAGAGCAGACCGTTCTAATACCGCTAATCCGAATTTAAAAAGGAACACAAAAAATTACAGATATAACCATACATACAAAGGTGCAGCAGAAATAATACTTCATTTCATTACTGTAAAATACTGAAATATGCTTACAAACAGAAATGAAAATAAAATAGCTAGGGCGATGATAGCTTATCTCTGAGAAGAGATGTGGCGGCTACATGCCTTTGAATTGTCTTACAATGAAGCTCGATGGCCTATTTATTGTTGAGAAACAATGGAAAACCATAAACATCCAAAAACCTAACCCTATGAGATGAAGCACCAAACTATGGGCCCCGTTTTGGGTAAATTGGTACATCAACTTCCCGGGGTCATAACTTTGGCATATGATCTCCATTTGACATGCACAATACCTCGTTAGAAAGATCTATCCGAGGACTACAACTTTGGGAAGAGAAACATGGGTCCATGGACCCATGTTTCGACCAGGTTTCCCAAAAATCGTTGTTTAGGGCCTCAAAACGGCTCTAGAAGTTTGGGACGCGAAAAACTGCTAAAAACAGTAAATTGTGCTACAATTAAGAAAACTAAAAAACTAAAAAAAAATAATGGTCGGGGTCCAAATGGAATTGGTGGGTGGCCACTAATATCCCCCTGGATCACATACCTTATATAACCAACCTAGATCCATCTTAAATCTAGATCTACCCGACACAAGGAGGGATCGAATCTCTTTTCACTCTAGAATGGTTTTCATATTTTTATGTAATTTAACCTAGTCAAAATATTTTATTAATAATTATAATTATAAATTTTATGTTTATTACTTTTATGTAATTTGACTAAGCCAAAATATTTACATAACATTACATTACATTACAATATTTATAGCCTAAACTTGGAAAATAACTCTTAGCACAAAAATAGCAGGATCTCTTTTATTAAGAAGATTGAGATTGAAGGACAAGTCTCTATGTTCCCATACATATATTATTAAAACCCACTATGCAAGTTATTCTATGGGGTATGTATTATTAGAACCTACTAGGCATAAGTTATTCTACTGGGTATGTATTATTAGAACATACTAGGCATAACTTACAAACAAGACATAAGTTCCCATTATATGGGGTATTAGAGCCAACTAAACATAAGTTATTCTATGTGGTATGTATTATTGGGGTATGTATTATTAGAACATACTAGACATAACTTACAAACAAAGCATAAAATTCACAAAATTCACATTCTATGGGGTATTAGGTATTAGAGCCTAATAAACATAATTTACTCTATGGGTATTAGAACATATTTAATAAACCAAAAAAAATAATTATATTAACACTTCGATTCATATAAGTAATATACTTTTTATTTTAAAAAAAATACCATCGTCACAATCTTAATCTTAATATACTTTTTATTTAAAACCAATTACCACCATCACTATCCTAATCATCTAGTGCGATTTCAAGGCTATATTTTATAGATATTTGTTAGTTCAATTATTTATTCATCATCCACGACCCTGGGATCCTCTGAGGATAAGCTCACATAACACGTAGGCTAATTCTTAGTGCTCCAAATTATCATAATTGTTTTATGCCTAATTTAACTTGTACTTTACAAAGTTATGGTATTGGAATGGAACTTATAATTTCATTTCCAACATCTAACAAGACTTTGGTGGGAGCCCATACATACTGCTAAATTAGCCTAGTAAATTCTCTACATTTAAACCAAATCAAAGTCTTCAGACAAATTTTTGGCGCCACAATTTTGGGATGCTACTACTGGACCCTGCAACACATTCAAGGATTTCAGTCCTCAAAATCAATTTATGGATCCCTGTATCCCACCATTCTAGTTCTTCAACACTCCCATCCGATGCTCATTCATATCTGGAAACACAGAGTCCACCAATAACAATGTATGGACATTTCATTCCATTATGTCTTTAATATTTTTGTATTGTAATGGTATATGTGATGGGCGTAAAGCTATTTGATTTGTTATTTTTCCTATCGAATGCATTGCTTCAAATAATATATTATTGAAAATATATGCTTGGTTGAGTACTCATTTTAGATTGAAGTATTTGGCTGCTAGATCTTGTGGTGATAGTCCCCACTTGTCTAGTCCCCATTGGAAACCCTAGCAGTTTGTAGTGGTATGCATTCTACTTTTTGGAAAAACACCTGCTCTATTTTACGCATCCTTTCTTCAGGCTCCAAGTTTTATGTACCTCAGGCACCCAGGATTGAGTCCTATGTCGTTCTATAGGTAACTATTAATTTTCTCTTTGATGAAGGTAGTTTACTACTAACATTGCTGATCTTTGAGCCAATATTTCCAAAGGTTGAATGTTGAAACATGAGTGCCCCAAGCATAACTTGGGCCTGGAGTATCACATTGTCTATATGTCTTGTAATACTTTGTAGTCTTGAGTGTTTGTTTAGCCTATTAGGATCTATATGTCGGTTTTGATTTCTCTACTTGATGTCGACATCGATCGACTAGTAAGTTTGCTGGGTTCTGAGGCTTTTCTGTCATTTTGTCAATTTTTCGATACATTTTCCTCTCAGCACGCTTTTAATAGGGGCGTGAATCATGCCCAAAGTAATAGGAATCATGGTTTAACTCAGGCAATCGGTGTTGGGTGTGGAGCCTGATTATCTTCTATATTCAAAAGTACCACCACATTGGACCCCAGTTCAAAATGGGGGCGGCAATGCCACCCGTAAAATATTCACTGCAGGGGGGGTCCAAGGGGGCTGGTTGCAACCTTTGGGAGCCCCCCCCCTTGGTGGGGGTTTCGGGGGCAGCGCCCCCGAAGCTAAAAAAAGCTGTAAATTTGCCTTGTAAAAGTATAGTAATTTCTAGTCAATCTGGGCTATTCATTAGGCGGATGATCTGACGGTAGAACTTATGTTTAGTTTAGGGTTTTTTGCCCTAGAAGGCAACGCCTCTCTTTGTATGAGGGCATTGTATTTTGAGGCCGTGAGATAGATGTGTATTCTGTGTGAGCGAGAAACAGAGAGGTGAGACTGTGAGAGAAGACAGAGGATATTACAGCGGATTTTTTGTAGGTTGTGTCTCTTCATTTTGCTGGATAATAGAAAGGAAGGACTGGCTGTTCGAGGTGGACGTAGCCCAAACTGGGTGAACCACGTATATCTGTGTCTCTCTTGTTTTTGTGCGTTTTCTGTGTTTATATTTCTGCAATATTTTATGTGTTCCATTGCTCCGTAATATATA